>SJYC01069742.1:0-39022 GCA_006408675.1 Madoqua kirkii
TACTTCAATAGAAATAGAGTTGGACATAGCTATACAAGAATGATCGGAGAAGACAATGGCACCCCACTCCAGTACTCTTGCCTGGAAAATCCCATGGACAGACGAGCCTGGTAGGCTGCAATACATGGGGTTGCTAAGAGTCCGGCACGACTGAGTGACTTCACTTTTGCTTTTCACTTTCATTCATTGGAGAAGGAAATGGCAACCCACTCCAGTATTATTGCCTGGAGAATCCCCGGGATGGGGGAGCCTGGCGGGCTACAGTCCATGGGATCGCAAAGAGTTGGACATGACTGAAGCAACTTAGCAGCAGCAGCAGCAGCAGCAGCAGCAGCAGTAGCAAACAAGAATGATATAAACAAAGAGTTAGGTATTTGTGCTTCTTACAATGGACAAGTTTGGATAGGAAGGTAATAGTAAACTGAATGTGTGTTTGACAATTTCACATGCCCAGGAGGAATCTTTTTGAACATAATACAGCCAGACATGCAAATTGGCCCAGTGGTGATTTATTGGTGATGCACACTGCAGGCAACATCACTGCGGGCCTCACGATTTTTCCAAAATGGGGAGGAATGCTTGGTCAAGTTCCCACTGGGGTATTTACACACCAGTTCCTGTTAGCTGTTCGATGAGGGCTGCTCCTTGTAGGTATTAATTCCCCGGAATTCCAGCTGCCCCTGGGCACACAGGCATGCAGAGGCTGGCAGCTGGAAGTGGCCTTCACATGCCACCACTGCAAGTTCTAAGGGCTATGGAGATCCACACACCATCCAGGGGCAGATAAATGACATCCAGGGGGAAAACTGGCAGCAGGAAGTGGCAGGAGGACCCCCAGAGAACCTGGCTTGGGGAGCGCCTTCATTGAGGCTCGCTCCTTGGACCTGCAGAAGAAGGATGCCCGCCCAGTCTGCTGCCCAGCTACCGGGAGTCCTTGGGCTACAGTGCAGTCCTGTCTCCCTGAGTCCTGCTCACTCCCGGGTCCCGTTCTCCCCATGAAGTCTTGCCACAGCTTGGATTCCCCGAGCTTGGCCACGGAGCCTGGCTGACCTTATTCTCTTGCTTGCGCTGCTGTCCTTGGGATGCCGTCCCCTGTCACTGAGTCACCTCTCTGGATCATACAACCACAGAGCCCATCTCTAGGCTCATCATTTTTAAAGATGTGACAGAAGAGGGTGAATATTTTTGGAGCCCATAGTTTATCTACTGTTCTCATCCCTCTCTGCAAATAAAGCGCCCTAGATAGATAGTGCTATTAACTTCACGTTACAGATGAGGTGATGGAGGCACAGAGAGGGTAAATGGCTTGCCCACAGGCACACAGAAGATGATGGAGCCTCAGGAGGAACTAAGTGATGTGGATCCAAGGCCCATCTGGGTCACCGTGCCTCTAACCACCAGTCTACGAGGTCTCTCAATTAAGCTAAATGATTTCCTGGTTCTGAACCTTGACCTTTTCTCACTGAGGGATGCTCTTGTTTTGCTGTGCCATTCAGGCCCTGCCCCTGCACCAACTGGAATTTGAGTCTAGGTTGGAATTAAGAGCAGTCTTTTTGGGGTTATGCAGCCTGGGGTCAAATCCCAGCACTGCAGCTCGCTGGGCTGTGTGACCTCGGCAGTTGGCTGTCCCTCTCTGTGCTTCCTGGGCCTTTAAGAGGATTGATCCAAAGTAAAAAGTCCATTTGAGGGGGCTTCCCTTGCTGCTTGGTGGTAAAGAATCAGCCTGCCAATGCAGGAGACCTGGGTTCAATCCCTGGTTCGGGAAGATCCCCCACGCCGCCGCAACTAAGCCCGTGTGCCACACGACTGTGTGCCCACGTGCCAAAACGACTGGGCCCGCACGCCACTGCCACTGACGCCCGAGCGGCCTGGAGCCTGTGCTCTGCAACACGAGGAGCCAGCACAATGGGGAGCCCAGCACCGCAGCACGAGAGTAACCCCCACTGTCGACAGATCGAGAAAAGCCCACGCGGCAGCGAAGACCCAGCACCGCCAACAATAAATAGATGAAATTTATTTTATTCATATCTTTTGAAAAAAATAATTCGAGGTGACTTCTCCGCTGTGCGTTTCTTTTCACCAGGCAGGCTGAAGGAACTGAATAAATCGCCCTGTTTTTCATGTCTTCCTGGGGCCCCATAGGCCTCCCCCACAGCAGCTGCCTCGGCCATGGGGAGGCCGGGAGTGGTGGGGAGGGGCTCTGAGTGCCACAGGGGAGCAAAGTCGGGGGACTTCTGGAGGTGGGAGGGGTGGGGTGGTCTCCGGGAAGCCAGCTGGCACCTGTCCAGCCAGACAGTCCCTCCTCTTCCCACGGTGGGGGAAGGAGGTCAGAGGAGACTCATTGTGGACCCGGCTCTGCTTGGCAACCCCCTTGGGCCGGAGGAAGCCACTGAGGCTCAGAGCAGTGATGGTCAGGAGTCGGGGGTGGGGTGGGGGCTCAGCCGTCAAACTGAAGCTGCAGAAGGGCAGGGGGCAGCCACTGAGCAAGGAAGAGAGACGGTCGGGGCACCACGTCATCTCAGCTCACCCCGATCTCTGCAGGAGCCTCCTGACCCATCTCCCTGCCTCCCCCTCGGCCCCACTGTCTGTGTTCTGGGCCCCAGCCAGAGTGGTCCTGTTAAACCTAAAGGCAGACCATTCAGACTCGCCTCGTTCAAACTCTCCGTGGCTCCCACCTCCTGGAGAAGAGTCAGAGTTTGCCAGGGTCGGTAGAGCCCGACACGCTGACCTTAACTCCCTCTCTGACCCCTCGCAATCTCTCAGGTGACACATTCCAGACCCACTGGCCTCCCACTGCTGTGCTGGAGCAACACTGCTGTGTCTCCAACCCTCAGCTGCAAAGCCTGTTCTCCTTCCACCCGGAATGTTCCCCCAGCTCACTTAGGTCTGAGCTCAAATGTCACCTCCTCAGAGTGGAGTTCTCTGACCACCACCCCATCACCCCGCATCCTTGAGTCCCACTTTCTTGTCCTTAACCTTGGCCACCTCCTGGCGTTGTGGTCAAACTTGCCCACTTATGTTCGGGCTCTCACAGAAGGTGAGCTCCGTGAGGGCGGGACTTTTGTTCGGTTCTCTGCTGTGACCTCAGGCCTTGAACAGGACCTGGCATTTGTCAAATACGTTAAAGAAAACAGAGACAGAGAGATGGAGGGGGGATGATGGACAGGAGGATGGGCAAGGAGAAGGGTGGATGGATTAATGGGTGAGAGGGTGGCCGCAAGGGTGGCTGCCTGGATGGATGGAGGGAGGGAGGGAGGGGTGGATGGATGAATGGATGAATGACTATCGGATGGAAGGATGGAGAGAAGGAAGAACCTCAGGAACGGAAAGAAAGATGAGCGGGTAGAAGGATGGATAAACCAATGGACAGAAGAAAACAGAAATACGGAAGGAAGACTAAAGGATGGACGGATGGACAGACTGCCAGATGGAGACACAGGCGGACAGACACGGTATCAGGGCTCACCTGATGAGAACCGGGGCTCGGAGTGGGAGCATAGCTCCCAGCCTTCCCGTGGGGCTCTCAAAACCCTCCCCCGCAGCCTCCCTCGCCCTGCCCCTCCCGGCTCCACCCCGGGCCCGCCCCCTCATGCAGTGACCAGCTGAGGAGCATGGCAGGTGGGGGGCCGGCCCCAGGCTTTATTGAGCAGATTCGGGGGAAGGGTGGCCCGGCAGGCCCTCACCCCGGCCCTGGAGCCTCCTCTTCTTGCCTTCGCTGCCCCCCGGTGCGGGCCTGGGCCTCTGGGGCCTGGGCGCCCTTCAGCTGCTGAGGAACACGCCTCGCTTGTGCCACTTCTGGTCGCGGATGCGGCGCACGGACTGCAGCTGCGGCTGGTTCGCGTCCCACTCGTTCCAGTGGCGGTACTCGCCCCGCTCGAACACATACTGGCGCCCGCGGTAGCCCGGGAACTCGTAGCCAACCCACCTGCAGGGAAGTGAGGTCAGCGTGAGAAGCCTCCAGGCTCTCGCCTCCCAGCCAGACCCAGTCTTTGAAAACCAGCCCTGAGCCTGCTCTCCACCTGGGCGAATCCATCCTTGGCTTCCCAGTGCCCTGGGGATGAATTTAAACTCCTAGCCCTGCTCACAAACGAGACTCTAGCCTTACCTCTCATTCCCCCTTCATACCCCACACTCCAGCCCGTCTCAGCCTCTCCCTGAACCCGCATGTCTCTGAGCCTTTACACCTGCTCTTCCTTCTGCCTGGAATGCTGTTCCTTGCCTCATCCTCATTTCATTCCCTCTTTCATAGCAACATTTACATATCAATTTGGATACCTCCTCCTCCAGAAAGCCCTTCCTGATTGCCCCAGGCTAGTACCTCATCAGGACCCCCAGAGCCCCTGCAAGTCCCCCATCACAGTTCTGAGTGATCAGAACTATGAATTGTGAATAGCTGTCTCCTGGTCTGTTTCCCTATTAAACTGTGAATTTACCAAGGGATGAATTATGGAGGTTGTGTAGTTCTTATTGCCCCCATACCCTACACACAGCAGATGCTCAGTGAAAAGTTGTTGAATACAGTATTATCAGGTAGAGGTGGCACCTCTCAAGGCCCAACCCCAGGCTACGAGCCCACAGGTGAGATGTAGTTGCCTAGACAAAGGGAGAGTGACCCTAAGATTGCATTAACAGAGATATTAAGCCTAGAAGGAGGGAGGAGAAGAGCCTGTTCTCCTATGCACCACTTGGGCCACCCCTACATACATGCTGGGTCTCCTGGTGAGAAGAACAAAGACTGTGAAAAGGGCAAAAACAAATCTGAACTCCAAGGTCTAGGGGAGTTCAGAAAAGGAGTGAAGACTTTGATGCAGATGAGTAAGGGGGTGCAGATTTCACTTGGTTAAAAAAAAAAAAAAACTGTCTCTAAGCCGAGGCTTCCTGGAAATCCAGTGGTACATGAATGCAAGCAGGTGGACATGCAAATCACGGGGGCTTTGAGCAAGGCTGGTGTGGGGGCCCTGACTCGAATGAAAGGCCTCCAGACCCAGGGGGAGCCGGAAATGCCAGCTATGTATTAAACCGTGAACCGAGATTCCATTTGGAGCCCGAGGTGTGGGAACTGGAGGACAGGGCAGGGCAAGGGTGGGGCCAGGTCCCTTACGTCCCGTTGATGGCCCGGACGCTCGCCACACGGTCCTGGAAGCCGTGCGCCCAAGGCTGGGCACGTCATCGTCCACTATCTCCATCTTGCGGCCGCCGAAAGCTGGGTTCTCAAAGAGATGCAGTTTGTGATCCGGGCCATCCTGGGGGCAAGACCACGGGATGAACCAGCTGCTCCCATGCCCAGGACAGAGGGCCCAGGAGGTCCAGCAAAGGCTCAAGGCACCGCAGAGTAACACCCACCCCCAGAGCTAATCTCCTGAGGACTTCCAGAGCCAGAGAGCCGTGAAACCGAGAGGGGAGGCTTTCAGGTCTGGTTAAACCTCGTCATTTAGCAGATAGGGACACTGAGGCACAGAGAAGGGAGCAGGAAGCCAGACTCACTCATGTAGAAACATTCCCACCTTATGAAAGCAGATTCTGAGTCAGTCTACCTGGTCTTTGTCCTCCCATCCCCCCTCCAAGGAGCATCAGTCATTGTGAACAGGAGGAAGGGCGGGACTAGCCGCTGGCCTGAGTCAGCAGGTGGGAGGGAAGAGCCACCAGGCACCGGGTCTCTTTCCGGTGTTGGAGAAACACAGGGGAAGGACTTGAGCTGATTTGCTGTTACTTTCTGAAGCTATTTTCTGGGCTGTATGGGTTCGACTGGACCACGTGGCTCCTGATTTTAATAAGGCTACAGAGGGACACGCCAGTGACCTGCTGGTTAATGCAAGATATGAATCCTGGCCTCCTGACCCACAGCCCAGTACCCATTCAGTAGCCCACTTCTTGTCCCCCCAAAACCACTCAAATCAGAAATAACGAGGGCTTTCCCTGGGCCAGGTCCGTGCCAGCCGAGCCCTTGGCTGAGATGGTGAGAGGAGCCTGCCAGGAGCGCCCGGCGTGTCCGGCTTCCAGTGGCTGTACTCACAATGTGCAGGGGCCGGAGGGACAGGAGGCTGTCGCTGTGGTGACTGTTGGACCAGGCGTCCCAGCGAGGGTAGTCCCCCTTCTCCAGGACGTACTGCTCCCCACGGAAGGCCCTGCGCTCAAATGCCAGCCACCTGCAGGAGGAAAGAGGGCTGGGTCACTCATCTCTGCTGCCCTGGGGGTGGGGAGAACCCCCGTCTAGGGAGGGGGGTGGTGCCGGAGAGCTGCTGACCTTTGACCCTGCCCCTTTTCTCTAGTCCTCGTATTGAGGGAGTTATTAGAACTTACTAGGAGCTGAGACTCTGAGCCAGAAAATCAGCCTGGGAAAGGGTATTGAAATCGGTTTTAGGTGCAGCCTCTGTATAGGTTGCTCAGAAACGTTTTCAGCATGAGGCCTGGCACACAGTAAGGATTCCATTGGCAGTTCCTCCTCTTTCTCCTTCCTTATTCCTCCCCCTCCTCTAATTCCTCTATTAGATCGTTATTATTATTATAATTATATTGTCATTTAGTGCATCTCTCTGTCCATTTTCACAAAAACTCTGAAGTGTATACGCTTATTATCCCCATTTGACAGATGAGAAAACAGAGGCCCAGAGGGTGAAGCACCTCACCCAAGTGGTTAGTACCACAGCCTGGACTTTTCATCTGAATAATTCGGGGTCCAGCTGGGGACTCCTGCTCACTGGGTGGTTGTGGACAGAACAGTCAACCACTTTGGCCTCAGTTTCCTTATCTGTCAAGTGGACAGCCGTGAGGATTTAGAGGTATTGTTGCTGTTGTTTAGTCACTAAGTTGTGCCTGACTCTTTGCAACCCTATAGACTGTAGCCTGCCAGGCTCCTCTGTCCATGGGATTTCCCAGGAAGAATACTAGTTGCCATTTCTTTCTCCAGGGGATCTTCCCAACCCAGGGATTGAACCTGAGTCTCCTGCATTGAAAGGCAAAGTCTTTACCACTGAGCCATTCCAGGATATCAAGCACATTAGAATTTAGATGTTATCATCACTATTAAAGTCATCAGTATTAGACCCCACTAGCCGGGCACTGAGCCAGGTGTGTGTCTTCCTCTGTCCTCTCCGCACAGTGCTCTGCTACTGACCCCAGAGATGGAGAGCTGGAGGAGTCCAAGAGAATCACTGTTCAATGCTCCCATTTACAAGTGGGAAGACTGAGGCCAGATATGGGAAAGGAGTTGCCTAAGGTCCCCCAGCAGATTGAGAGCTTGCTCCTGTCCCTCCCGACTCCCAGGGGGCTCAGGGTTGGGAGGAGGGCTGGGGGTCCGGGTACTCACGGGCCCGACTCCACCTGGATGGAGCCCACCTTCTCCAGCAGGCTTTCCGTCAGGTTGGGGCACTCGGCTGTGAGCTCGCACCTCTTGCCCTGGAAGTTCTCCATTTCGTACACGATCACCTAGGAGCGCAGCCTCCTCAGCATCGCATCGGGGGGCCGGGCTCCCAACCCCAGCCCGCGTCCTGCCCCAGAGGGCCTTGGAGGCAGGTACCACCCCCTGCTCCATCAGCTCTGCCTGGAACGGGCCTGAAGCCAGCGGCGCCGCGGGCTTGCCCTGCCCCCTGGTGGCCACAGAGGGCAGCGCCTCCAGGAACCCCATTAATCCGGGGGACTGGAAGCTGGGTGTCTGGCCAGAAACGGCAGAACTTGGTAAAGCGAAATGTCCAATGTGACTGGAGGGAGAACTCCAGAGAAACGAAGCTGCTGTGTCAGGAGGGGCTGTGGGCCCCCTTCTACGCTTTTCGAGAGAAGCCGAAATCTGTCGTTGCTTTAATGTCAGATGTCTCCGTTTTGAAAGTCCTGGGCCGCCAAAGAAAACTCCAGCTTGCTCCAGCTAAACTCCACCTGCCCCTGTGCCTCGAGGAAGGGGCTGCCAGGGCTGGGAGGGGGGTAAAGGAGGGTTTCGCCTCCTTTACCTGCTTAGAAGTGCTGACTGTCTCTGTAGCGGGCCCCTGGGAACAGCAGCCCCAGCTCTATTACACAAGGGTCAAAGGGGCTCAGAAAGGGTCCTGGGCTGCACGGCAGGTTAAGTGGAGGTACTGGATTCAGTACGCCCGCCGGCGCTTCTCTCATAAGCACTGCTGTGGCTGGGGGAAAGCCCACAGATGCCAAAAGGAGCCAGGAAGGGCTGGCAGTGTTGCCCACTTTTCCAGTGGGGGGATAGCTGGGGTCCACAGGGCGAGGCTGATTCACCCGTGAGTCAGGCGCAGAGCCAGACAAGCCTCTGTGCTGCTCTTCTCCGCCTGGTGCCCGCCCCCCCCCGTATGGTCAAAGACCCCACTTATTTCCTTAGTCAGTCCATCCGGAGACCTCACCTTAAATTAAAGCCACCACGATAACTTAGAAAGGGCGGAGAGAGCCCACAGATGCCAGCTCTTGGATTTCTCCATTTGCTGGCCGTGATAATGGCACCGGCGTTTGACCCTCCCTGAGAAGCATGAATGCCATCCCCAGGTTGAAGGTGTGGCTGCTGAGGTCCAGGGAGGCCCAGGGAGGCCCAGGGACGGGACTGAGCTCAGGCAGGAGGGTCAGCGCCATGTCTCCTGAAAGCCCCGTCGACGCTGGCAGTGTGGGTGTGACCCAGTCCCCCTTGCAGACGAGGGCACAGAAGAGGCAAGAGTGGGCAGAGAGGGGAGATGCCCTCTTGCTCCCGGCTGGCAGGACGGGCTGCCGTGCTGCTTTCTGGACAGAGGCTGCCTGGCCGGGAGCCGGGCCCCGAGGACCACAGGCGGCCCTGGCCCAGGCGCCCCTGGGACCCCTCCCTGACCCCCGTACCTTGTAGCTGCCCCCGAGGCCGCCGTGGCTCTTGCCGGCAGCAGCCTGCTCCGGTGGCTGTGCTGCTCTGCCTGCTAAACTCCACCTGCCCCTGTGCCTCGAGGAAGGGGCTGCCAGGGCTGGGAGGGGGGTAAAGGAGGGTTTCGCCTCCTTTACCTGCTTAGAAGTGCTGACTGTCTCTGTAGCGGGCCCCTGGGAACAGCAGCCCCAGCTCTATTACACAAGGGTCAAAGGGGCTCAGAAAGGGTCCTGGGCTGCACGGCAGGTTAAGTGGAGGTACTGGATTCAGTACGCCCGCCGGCGCTTCTCTCATAAGCACTGCTGTGGCTGGGGGAAAGCCCACAGATGCCAAAAGGAGCCAGGAAGGGCTGGCAGTGTTGCCCACTTTTCCAGTGGGGGGATAGCTGGGGTCCACAGGGCGAGGCTGATTCACCCGTGAGTCAGGCGCAGAGCCAGACAAGCCTCTGTGCTGCTCTTCTCCGCCTGGTGCCCGCCCCCCCCCGTATGGTCAAAGACCCCACTTATTTCCTTAGTCAGTCCATCCGGAGACCTCACCTTAAATTAAAGCCACCACGATAACTTAGAAAGGGCGGAGAGAGCCCACAGATGCCAGCTCTTGGATTTCTCCATTTGCTGGCCGTGATAATGGCACCGGCGTTTGACCCTCCCTGAGAAGCATGAATGCCATCCCCAGGTTGAAGGTGTGGCTGCTGAGGTCCAGGGAGGCCCAGGGAGGCCCAGGGACGGGACTGAGCTCAGGCAGGAGGGTCAGCGCCATGTCTCCTGAAAGCCCCGTCGACGCTGGCAGTGTGGGTGTGACCCAGTCCCCCTTGCAGACGAGGGCACAGAAGAGGCAAGAGTGGGCAGAGAGGGGAGATGCCCTCTTGCTCCCGGCTGGCAGGACGGGCTGCCGTGCTGCTTTCTGGACAGAGGCTGCCTGGCCGGGAGCCGGGCCCCGAGGACCACAGGCGGCCCTGGCCCAGGCGCCCCTGGGACCCCTCCCTGACCCCCGTACCTTGTAGCTGCCCCCGAGGCCGCCGTGGCTCTTGCCGGCAGCAGCCTGCTCCGGTGCGCTGTGCTGCTCTGCCATCTCCGCGGGAACCCCTGTGGCTTTGATCAAAGCAAACGGTCACCAGGTGCGCCCTGGGAGGGAAACCCAGGTGCCTGGAGTCGAGGAGAAGCTCCAGAACTCGGCCACCTCTGAGACGTGGGGGGTGGTCGGTGCTCACAACCAACCTGCTGTCGTTTAGCAAGCATCCCACCGAGCATCTGCTGTGGCCCACAGGGCCTGGGACAGTCAGGGGGAGGCGGATACCCATTTACAGGTGGAAATCCCTAGGCCCAGGGAGGCGAGGCTGGGATGGGGCTCCAAAGCCCGTGCCCTTCCCCCTCCCCCGGAGCTCTGGGGGGACACTACCTCCAGACTCTGCTCAGGGGGTGGGGGGCGGGCCTCCGGGAGCCTCCTCCACTAGGATCGCTCCCACCTCCGCCCCCAGGCAGTAGGCTTCCATTCACCCATTCCTTCCTTTGCCAAAGATTCCAAGAGAACCGAGTCGGTCCCTTGCCCTGGGCTGGGTGATTGAGAGGAACAGGAGGCCACGGACTAGTGGGAAACAGATGGACAGCCGTCTAGAGAAGGCAAGATGCTGGGGAGCAGGCCCCGGGACTCCCGCTCAGCTTTTGTTTTCACCCCACATGCGTTTAGAGCAGCCACTTAAAGAGACCCAGATGCAGACAGACACATGGCACCCCTTCATCCCTAGGGATGGTGCCACACACCGCTGGACCTGCATTCTTGTGTAGAAGGGTCTGCCTGATGCCAAACACCCAGACACACAGGACTGTCCTGTCTATAAACACACCCACGAGTGCACACGCACACAGGCTCCCATGGTTACTGTACATGGTCAATTTCCACCTGGGGCACAAAAACCACCCCCCACTTCTCTCTCTGGGACACACGCATGCCCATTTCGATGCCCCCCACCAAGGTCCGGAAGGCACCACAGCCACAGCTGCATTCCTGGGAGTGGGCGGGCCGCGGGGCCCCTATACTCAGGACACAGGCCCAGCGATGCTGCCTGCTTGCCTGTGTCCAGCCTCGTCAAAGAGTGGGGCCTGGAAATGGGGCCAGGTCAGGGAGGACTCTCAGCAGAGGGGCCGGCCCCCACTTTACCCACTCCCCTTCCTCAGCGGTGCTCAGTCTCTGCAGGGCCCCTGTCCTGAGCTCACACCCCAGGGCTCGCCCCTGCCCACCCCGTCAGACACTGGCTGGCTCCAGCCCTCACGTGGACCCCCAGGTGGTGCAGGGCGCCGGCCGTGCACGCTTCCTCCCCTGGAGGCTGCCCAGATCTGGGCCTGCCTCCCCGTCCCCGCACCCCGGAGTGCACCTGTTGCCGTCGCCGTGAGGAGAGAGGGGGCCGGCGCCGTCTGCAGACTCAGTCCGCTGCCGCCGGGACTGCCCTATTTATGGGTGCTTTCTGACAGCCCAGCACATCCCGGCTTGCTGAGGCAGCGCCCTGTCCGCCCGATTCCGTGCGCGCCGCTTCACCTCAATAGCAGGCCTGGGGAGGCCCCGTGCCTGTGTCCTCAGCCGCGGTCTCTGATGACTTCCTGGGGGCAGGTGGACTGCGCCAGCCTCCCGGGAGCCCCGCAGCACCAAGCTCTCAGCACCCCCAACTTCCTTGCTCTGGCTTCTCAGTGCCAGCGTCTTCTTTTGGGGGGTGCGTCACACCCTCAGAATGGCTCCAGTTCTTAAAGCGCCAGGCCCTAGAATTTCCCAATTTCCCCCTGTGCCATGGGGCCTAAAATTTAAGTCTGATCACCCTGAACATCCCCTCCAAGGTGGGTGTAAATCCGTCCACACATTTTCACGAGCCACGGTAACAGACCCAACAAAGATGCCTTTTCTTCATACAGAAGGCAGCTGCGGACAACAGCGATCATTCACGGGAGACCTACTATGTGCACGCGCTGGGCCAGCTTCAGGAGCAGTGTGTTCAGTCCTCATGCAGCTCCCTGGAGGGGAGGAATTGTGATCACCGCTTTATAGAGGGGGAGACAGTTCAGAGAGGTGAGGTCACTTACCCAGGGTCACACAGCAGGCAGGAGGCGGAGGGGCTGGCCTGCCCCAGGGTCCAGCTCTCAGCCTCAATAGGAATAAAGACAGTCATGACAGTCACTTTATTTATACCAAAAACTTAGATCCATGCATTTTGTGTGCGTGCCTAACAAAGTATGATTTCACCTGTGACAGCTACAGAATTTCCTGTTTTCAAGTTTGCCTCAAGCCACTTTGCTTTTATGAAAGACCTACATTAGTACCCGTTTTCTCTAACAGAAAGAAATCTAGAGGACTTTTGCTTTTATGAAAAAAGGCAAAAAGCCACAGTTGCATTCAGCCTTTATTTTATAACGAGCCATTTATAGAAGCAGGGTGAGCCCCAAGCAGCGACTGGCGCCACCAAGTGTCTTCCATGGGAACTACACTCAGCATCACAGCGTCAGGCTGCCATAGCTTTGAACCGTGTCTGTGTCTGTCTGCTCTTTCTCTCCACTTCTTTTGTGCATCTGTGATCAAGCTGTGTCCACAGGTAACCACTGTTTCAAGGTATGCCACTGCAGCTTAACAAAGATTTCAGAGGAGCGCTCTACTCTAAGATAGAAGAGAGGAACTTGTGTTCAGTGGTTACTGAAGCAATAAAATGACGGGGCAAAGGAGTGAATTAAGCTGAGGGTTTTCTTTAGCTGTTGCTTGTTTTTGGCTAAAACCCTCAAGTCAGCATAAACCCCAGCATCCTCGGAGAGGTGGGTGACAGTGGGGCTCTGGAACCTGGTGGATCTGTGTGACCTTGGGGGAGTGAGTGAAGGTCCCAGCCAGTCTCATCTGCTAGTGGAGAAGCTTCTCTCTCCTCGAGCCACGGGAGCAAAACAGGGAAGCCTCACTTTCTTAATCACCGAGGATCCTGCCCACTGCTGACAGTTCAGACCGAGGGGCTGCTTCCTTCTGGCGCTCGTGGAGAGCAGGGTAGGTCTCAGCCCCTTAACCTGAGATGCAACTGGCACCCGCCAGGGACATCGGGGTGTGACAAGAGGCGGGGACGGCCCAGCGGGCTTGATTCCCCTCGACTGCCCCCCCCATCAGCTCCTTTAGTGTCCTGAAAACGCAGGTGCCCAGATCTCGCATGCCACACGTCTTTAACCTAGAGTTCTTGGTCTTGGCGCTGTTGCCAAGTGGGGCTGGATTATTCTCTGTGACAGGGCAGGAGGGCTGTCTTGGGCAGTGGGGGATGTTGATCAGCATCCCTGGCCTCCTCTTGCTACATGCCAGGAGCACGCCCTTCCCTCCTTGCGCTAATTTGAAAGACACCCCCTGTCATTTTGCCAGATGTCGTGCAGATGGGCCGAGTCCCCCTGGGCCATTGCCTTTAACTTTTGCCAGTTCACATCACTCTCACCACCTTTGTTCTTGAGGAGTGTGGGGGTCCAGAAATGCCCCACAGCCAGGAGGAAGCAGAGTTGGGGATTCAAGCCCACGCCAAGTGGAGATTCGGCTGTCTCCATTGGGCCCCGTTCCCAGGACCCCTGCTGCGCCCTCCCTCAGCCGGGCCCCCTAGACTGGCCCCCCTCAGTGCGGTGGAGGGACTGACTCAGCTGAGGACAGGCATGCATGCGTGGGGGAGTCCATTCATTCACACACTGACACGCTGAGGTCTCCAGGGCAGCTCGCATCAAAGCTTTATTCGCTGTTTCCAGAGTCTGAATGTGACATCTTTGTACATGCAAAAGGTCATTGTGTTTTAGGGCAGTCGACCAGACTCCCAACTGCTCTGCTGTGCATATGAAATCTCTTTACAGTTACAAAATAGAAAAGCTCTTGTGGACATCCGATACTCTGAGAGGTCCGGGAGGCCCCGTTGGTTTTGACATTAAAAATATAGGTGTTTTTTTTTTTCCTGGATGAATTCTCAGTCACATGATTAGAGAGGTCCTTTCTTTCTGGGATTGAATAAAGTGCCGGTTGACCACCTTCTGTTCAAACCTCCTGGAGCCCATAAATTCGTAAGGCAACCGCGAGGATACCAGCTGGCAGGACGCTTCAACTTTCCTGCACACAGGACTCGAGTTCCTTTTCGATCATGACTCAAGTATTGGAGGAAGGGACCCAGGAGGAAGGTCAGGAAAATACAACGGTGTAGGTATATATATATCTCCACTGCCCCCATCTTACAGAGCATTCTAAGGATCGTAGTCACAGGGGAAGTATAGGACTTGGAGGATACTGATATGACTCAATGCAGTACAGAATATTTCCCGTAACACAATGGATGACTTTTACGAGCCCCGTATTTACAGGATCTATAAGGCGGTGTGGAACGAGATCATTCTTTTACACAACTGGCACTATACATATATTTTTCTTAAGCAGGCATGACGCCACCAGAGATGGTTAAGCAAGTGCCAGGCTGATTCATGAGACGGTGTGGTGCCAGGTGTGAGGGTGGCAAGGGGATTCAGAGAGGATGATGGGGAGGGGCTGAGGGGTGGCCTTGCTATAAATCTCAGGCTGACTTTCCAAGAACCTGACTTTCTGGTCTTCCCCTCCCTGCGGAAGCCAACCCAGACAAAGAACAAGATCTCTAGAGGGGTGCTGGGGGCGGGGGGCAAAGGAGACACAGACAGGCCGAGGCCCAGCACGTTTGTGCCTACTGGCTTTCTACGTGGTTCTGCGTTTCCGGACCCTCGCCTTGCCCAGAATCCCAACACGGTGGCACCTGGTGGCTCTCAGCACGGGACTCAGATCCACCACTCCCTAAGGGGGCGGAGCCCAGGGTGGACCCCCATCCAGGTGCAGAGTGGGCCCTCCTACCCTGTGGCATCACGATGCCATGGGGCTTGTTTTTTTCTTGCACTTTCCTGTTTCAACACAGGTCAAAAGAGGAAAGGCACAGTCTGACTGTGGCAACGCCACGGCTGAAACAGGAGGGAGGGGCAGTTTCCCGCGGAGAGAGCCTTCCTTCCCATTCCCCACACACCTCACCCTGCAATGCTGGTTCACACAGAGGCCACCCTCGTCCAGCTTCCTGTATTAAGGGGCAGGGTGGTGTGGGAAGGACCACAGGGATGGGGGAGGAGGAGGGAGGCTGCCTGGAGCGCCCTCTCCTTGGGTGGGATGCCGTCTTCCACGCAGGAGTCACCCTGGACGCCAGCGTTTCACTTTGGAGAAGATCTGACCACACATCTGTGGGGGCTTTAACACTGTAATCACGCCTGGCTCCTGGGCAGTCTGTGGGCATCGCGAAGCGAAACATAAATGGACAAGGCGGGTAGCAGCACCGGGTGGGAGCAGCTGAGCTCTCCTTCGGGGAAATCATGCCTCAGGGTTTTCCAAATCACCTGCACAGCCTCTGAGGCTGAGGGCCTCGGGCGTCGGGCCCACGTGTATTTCAATACCCAGAGCTGGCCTCACTTCTTCCCAGGAAGCACGGAAGAAAGCGCTGAGAGCGTGCGGCCTGGCTGGTCCCCTGCAAAACCTCCCCATCTGACCGTCCTCTCCCCGAATCCCAGGCAACTGGAGGCTGTCGGGGCTGCGTGGCTCAAAGCCCCCAACATCCTAAACATTGGTGGGGGGACATCTCTTCCACCAGTTTCTCAGGTGGCGCTGAGGGGTTTTCCACCACACTGACTCTTGAGGCCTCGCCGTGGAATTTTACAGGTCAAAGGCGTTTGTTACCTTAGGCAAGAGAGTGTGAAGAGGGGGACCGACTGGAGGGGAAAGTGATACGGACTTCTCAAAAGAGCAGCTGTCAAATGCTGACGTGCAAAGCGGTGGGGAGAGGGAAGTGGGGAGAGAGAGAAAGAGAGAGAGAGAGATTATACTTTAAAAAATCACCTATCTAGCCATGTTATTTTGGATGCATTCTGTATAAAACTGTCATTTAAAGAACGCCAAAGGCCCAGGAAAGGAGGGCTCGATGAGGGCGGGTGAACGGTTAAGGCATTATTCAGTCCGTTGAAAAGGAGACGGGTTTCCAAAGGCGGCTCCAGGAGAACTCAAGAAACCAGCATACTTACAACGCCGTGTGGTCCCCGAGGGCTCACCCCGCTTAGAAAGGGGAGAAGTAAAAGAACCCACTGGCCCTGCTGGCTGTCCGCAGAGGCTCCCAGCAGAGGCTCCCAGCAGAGCATCGGTTGCTGGAGACATCACTGTATGGATCGCAGCTGGAGCCAGAGGTCCCGGGAGCCTGTGTTGAGCTGGTGGCTCCTGACCCATTGAGACTGTCTGCTCTGCGGGGGAGGGATGAGGCTGCTGTGGTCAGTTTCAAGGGGTGGACTTTGCTTGTCCTCGTCACCAAGGAATTAAATGGAGTTTTATTTCCACTCCAGGAGAGGGAGGTTAGGTTGACGATCTCCAGGTCAGTCTCATTTTCAAGGGTTTTTTTTTTTGGTTTTCCCCAAGCGGCAGGAGACCACGGCCCTCATCTTTCCAGGAACCCAGGACACCCTCACCCATGGCTTCCCTTCTCCTTCCAGGGAACAGCACTCCCGAGTCTCCGAGCCTTTGCTTCCGGCCCAAGTTCCCTGCTCCTGGGGTTGCAGGCTCTGCCCGAGCACCCACTCCGGGGCCCCCATACCTGCTCAAGCCTGATTCTCATACAGGCCTGTCTCTTATACACATCTGGTTTTTTTTTTTCGTCTAGGGTAAACTTGGGACTGAAACACGACTGACTGAGAACTGAGCGTTTTTGCCTGCTGGGTGCTGACCAAACACAGCAGGTCACTTCCTGCTGCCCAAGATGGAAGCAAGGTGCCTCCCCACCTGGAGAAAGACGGTTGCCAAGAAAAGTGGCCAGGGTCAGAGCACACTAGGAGTGGCTTTTAAGGGGACCTGCTGACCCGGAAAGTCACAACACCAAAACTGAAATAAGAGGTGAACTGGGTCTTAAAAAAAAGAAAAAAAAAAGATAGAAAAATCAACTGACGTGGATCCTGAAAAGATTAAATCCCCAAATGGCCAGAGAGAACGGACTGACTGCAAACTCAAGGGATGAAGAGAAAACAGACTATGGTCAGGCAGGACCGAACCTGCAGACACAGATGCGCAAGGCTGCCGGGGGACAGGCTCCAACCCCGCCCATGCAGTAGCAGGAGCTCAACCAACAGGACCAGTATGGGAGGGCCCCCTCCACCTGGGTCACTGTCCACTGTGCTGAGCCACAAGCCCTCTCTAGCCCAGGTGTTGGTCTTAACCCAGAGCAATGGGATTGGTCTCCATCCTCCACGAGAGGGAAGAGGCGGTGAAGGGAGATAAGAGAGGAAGGGGAGCTGGGGAGACAACAGAGACTGAAGGAGTGAGGGGGTGGCCGGGGGAGGGAGGTGTGTTTTGACAACATCTGCGAAGAATGGATTTCTCCGAGAGAGACTCAGCAAGCTGAGCCCCAGCGCCCCTCAGCAATCACGGGCTGCGCTATGAACTGCCCAAGCATCCTTCTCTCAGGTGGGCGGCTCCCAGGCAAGGTTGGCACAAAGTTTATGGCGACTCCAGACGTGGCGGGTCCGCTGACCATCTCTGGGCTGTATGCTGGAGCCTCAGGCCTAAGAAGAAGAGGAGGCTGGTGTGGAGAAATTTCCACACACACACACAAAAGAGGACAGGGTAGACAGTGACTGGAGACCCCAGAGGTCTTGGAGATTCCTGGGAATGAGCCTAGAGTTGGCAAGCAAAAAGAGGCCAGCCAAGGCTGTACTTGGTCACCTAGCATCTGGCAGGTCTGTCGGGGGGGTGGGGAGTGGACGGACTCTCCTCCAGAGAAGTTTCAGCAAGACTCTCTCTTCCTGCATTGAGATCTAGAAAAAGCACCTGATCCGTGAGAACTGGGGGGCTGTGGGGGGAGGGTGGGTATGAAGGAGCGGTGAGAACAAACAAAAAGGACCCCGCATTCGCTGGGGCCCTGAGGCCAATGGGGAGTGGTTCTTCCCAAGCCAGCAGCTCAGGTCACACTCAGAAAATGACTTTGCCGGAAAGACTCCAGGGGCGGGTCTGATGCTCGGGAGGGAAAGGCACTGCCCTTTGGGCTGCAGGTTTGGGAAGCCTTGGGAGCGAAGGTCACCCCAAGGAGCTCAGAGCTCTCCAGGAAGGAACCAGGAAAATGTGCACACAGGTGAGAATGACACTCTTTCAAAGCTCGGGGGCGGGGAGAAGATAACCTGAGATGATCCGATACCTGCACGCCTCTCCTGTTCCGCAGCGTGGAAACACACATATGTACTGAACTGCAGAGAAAGTTGGTGAGGTTATTGCTTTATCGCCTTCTGAAGCACACAGAACGTGAGGAAGGAGGCCACGGGCCGGCCCTGCACACAGCCCCACTGTGGGGACACACACACTTGAAGGAACCACGGCGAGGGTGCTTACAGGTGGGGGCTGCTGACCGCTTTGAGAGGAAGAAGGAATTCGCCAAAGGGGCAGCCGAGACCACCCCACGCCCCACCCCAGCCCGGTGGCACTGCCCTGGACCACTGGCTACAGCAGGAAATGAATACTTTCACCTTCCTTGGAAATGTCCTTGGAAATGTCCTTGGAAATGTCCTTTTGAAAAAGATCGGTCCTGGGGTGAGGTAGGGGGGACGAGGCGCTTTCATGATTCAGAACCCAGGGGAGCGGGTCCAGCCTTTATATCCATGGTCCTGGAGCTTTGCAGGGGTCTAAAAACGCGTAGAAACGCACATTTTTATGTTTTAAGAAAAAAAAATCCCAAAAAACCAAAACCATCAGCATGGACACTTCTGGACCGCCCAGTCTCTTCGCCAGCCTGAAGCACTGTCTGCGGAGAGCGTACACGGGCTTGTGAAGGGTGAGCCTTCCTCCCTGATCCATCGGGGGAGCTTGCGGGGGGGCGGGCACTGAGACGCCTTCTCCACTGACCGACCGACCGGCCAACCGGAAAGACCAGGCGTGTGCAGGAGGCGACGGCAGCAGCAGGACCTCGTCTTCGGGTTTGGACAGTTAAGGCTTGATCGTTAGACGTGGTGGTGTCCCCTGTCTGGAGAGGACAGGTGTCAGAAGCGGGGAAGCGAGACCCCACTTCTCCCAGCACTGAGCCCGCAAAGCTTTCCTGGTGCTCCCCAAGACGGCACCGCAACTAGCCAAGGGCCAGGAGAGACGACTTTGGGTTTTTTTTTTTTTTGAGGAATGGGATGAAGAAGGTGGCTGGCGGCCAGATATGATGGAATGAGCCTGCAGTTTAGGATCAGGTCAGGGTGCCAGCTTTGGTGCCCTCAAATGGATCGCTGCAGGCTTGACTGAGATATCATGGGTACAGCACTGAACGCTGAACAAACACAGGCTCTGATCCCCCCTCCAAAACCCTAGAGCACAGGTTTGCAGGAGGATTCAGAGATACTTTTGGAGTTTATTATATACGTGTGTGTGTGTGTGTGTATGTGTGCGTGCACGCGCAGTGGCTTCCTTCCTATCTGACTCTCTAGTGACCCCATGGGCTGTAGCCCGCCAAGCTCCTCTGTCCACGGGGTTCTCTAGGCAAGTATACTGGAGCAGGTTGCCGAGCCCTCCCCCAGGGGATCTTCCAGACCCAGGGACTTAATCTGCATCTCTTAAGCGCCCTGCATTGGCAGGCAGGTTCTTTACCACTGGCACCATCTGGGAAGCCTCATGCAGACTGTACAGGAATGTAGAAATTGGGGGCAGTGCGGAAAAAGCTGATCTTTCATTTTACGAAGTGGGGCTGAGATTCGGTGAGGAGGGCTGGCCGAGGGCATGAGATGAGCGTCCTGTCTGTCCCTCCCATCCCAGACCACCCAGCGGCGTGGTTTTCCCCAAGCGGCAGGAGACCACGGCCCTCATCTTTCCAGGAACCCAGGACACCCTCACCCATGGCTTCCCTTCTCCTTCCAGGGAACAGCACTCCCGAGTCTCCGAGCCTTTGCTTCCGGCCCAAGTTCCCTGCTCCTGGGGTTGCAGGCTCTGCCCGAGCACCCACTCCGGGGCCCCCATACCTGCTCAAGCCTGATTCTCATACAGGCTTTGTCTCTTCTTGGATCTCAGCTCCTTCAGCCACTGGGGAGAGGGCTCTTCCGATCTGAAACCACAAAGGCGGTGGGAGTCAGGTGCCAGCCGGAGTGAGGGCTGGGCCTGCGGGCAGGGCTGTGTGGGACTCAGGCCTCCTGCCACTGTGCCAGGGTGGGAGGGCTGAGCCACCTACGCGGGTGGCAAAGATGCCCAGGTCAGTGTGACTGAGACAGGAACCAACCAAGGCACCCCCAAGTTCCCAAATGGGGACCGTTCAATACATCGTGGTGTGTCCATCCTGTGAAACCGCCTGCAGCAGAAACTCAGGCTCACCCAAATTACTTCCATCCATCCGCCACCCAGATACCCATCCATCCGCCCATCTCTACCCAGGCAGATGCTCGTGAGGGTCAAAATTCTAGGCTAGGCCACAGTACCCGGCTGCTCGGACAACTAGATGCTTCTGTGAAGGTTTTTTTTTTTTTTTTTTAAGATGAGGTTAGTATTTAAACCAGTGGTCTCTGAATAAAGCAGATTACTCTCCATAACATGCGTGGGCCCCATCCTATCAGCTGAAGGCTTTAACTGAAAAAAGACCGACCTCCCCAGAAGAAGGGGGAACTCAGAAAAGATACTGCCTTTGGGACTTAACTGCTACCCTGGCTCCTCCCCAGGTCTCCAGCCTGCCCGCCTGGCCTGCAGGTTTCAGAACCTGTCAGCCTCCGTGATCATGAAAGGCCATTCCTTAAAATAAATCCTTCTGTCTCTCTCTCTTTTCCAGTGTACATATCTTAATGGGCTGTGTCTCTTTGGAGAACTGTGACTAGTACAATGCCTGTAAGATACAGATAGATTAGATAGGCCTTATGCTTACCGAGTAATTAATAATAATTGTTTGGGGGGGTGCAATCTGTTTCAGCTTTTTCTAAAACTGAAGAATACACATCCAGAAAGCACTCAGGTCACAGGTTTATCTTCCCCAAGTGAACACACCTGAGTCATCACTGTCTGAACGACAACGCTTTTGAGTGTTTTATTCTTTTACTTTCTTCTTTATGTATCTTTCTTTGTCCTCAGAATGGTTTGTCATGAGAACACATCACTTGAACAAAAACGATGAAGTGAAACAAAAACTCTTGAAACATTTTTAAAGGCAAGAGAGGTCACACTTAAGGAGATTTTGATGGCCGTGGGAGAACCACCATGTGAAATATATAACCTGAAAAGAAGCTGTGTGTAGTGCACGCTGTGATCTCGACTACATTTAAAAGCCACAGAGGGAGAAAAGCCCAGATTTCTTTGAGTGGGGGGTGAAGGTGGGCGGCGGTGGTGTCAGATCTGGGCTGGTTTCCTTTCCTGCTTTATATACATTTTATATTTTCTACAGTTCCTACAGTGAGCGTGCACGACTTTATAATCAAACACATGTGCACGCGAGACCTGACTTCTGTTGGTCTCAGAGAGAGCTCCCAACCCCATGGTCCCAGGGGGCTTGGGGACATTGCTGATTTGGCTGGGGGTGGGGTGGGGGTCTGCAAGGAAGAAGAGGTCCCCTGGGAAGGAAGGGGTCTGAGTACCCCCCAAGCAAGCCTCCTGGTCTGGGGGCCCTCCAGCCCTCGAGACACACTGGCACCCTTAGCTGACTCCAGGGCGATTCTGGTGTCCCCAGAGCAAGAGAGAGGCACCATCTCAGGACTCTCTGGTGGCCCAGTGGCTAAGACTCTGAGCTCCCAACGCAGGGGGCCAGGGCCTGATCCTTGGTCAGGGAACTAAGATCCCACATGGCAGAATTTAAGAGCTCACAAGCCAGGACTAAAGATCCCGTGTGCCACAACTAAGACCTGGAGCAGCCAAGTAAATACTTTTCAAAGAGAGCGAGCGAGCCACCGTCTCTGCCTCTGCCTGTCGCCCTCTCTCATCCTCTTGACCTCTGCTTCCCACGGCCCACTCCACGTGCCAATATCATGCACTGCCCACAGCACCAGGTCTACCCGGCCTCTGGGCCTTTGCACGTGACTTTGGCTACCTCTTTTGTCTCATGACCCAGCTCGGGCATCTCTTCTCTTGGAAGCCTTTCCCACACCCTTCCTCAAGTCTGGGTTCTGAACACTTCTTCTTTCTTCCTCTGTCACCAAGGGCAGATACAAAGGTAAACAGTAAGTAATTCTGACTTTGCAGGTTACAGGGTATCTGTGTCAACACGTCAAGCTGGCAGTTGCATCAGGAAGGCAACTGTGGACAATCCTTCCATGATGGCTGTATACCAATAAAACTTTATTAACAAACACAACCCTTCCATGATGGCCATGTGCCAATAAAACTTTATTAACAAACACAGACGGTGGGCTGAATTTGACCTGTGGGCTACAGCTGGCCAACCCCTGCTCTGTCATGGCTCCTGTATGACAATAACAGTACCACGAATAAGCCCTAATTTTATGTGCCAGCCACACTCTCACCTCTCATCCTTCTCCATGCTGGAGGGCAGCACGCGACTGCCCAGCACCCCAGGCTGGAAGGGAGACTTGGGGGTCTTGGGCTGGGGGGCCCAGCCAGAGGTCTCATTGGGACTGTCTGCCTCTGG
The DNA here is from genome assembly GCA_006408675.1 of Madoqua kirkii. Lineage (NCBI taxonomy): Eukaryota > Metazoa > Chordata > Mammalia > Artiodactyla > Bovidae > Madoqua > Madoqua kirkii. Next base: position 22,413 of record SJYC01069742.1, read on the forward strand.
CCTCTTGTGCAGCTGAGCCTGGGGAGAGAAGACAGGAGTGAAGTCTGTAAGCTGCCTTTGGCCTGGGGAAGGGCCCCATCCTACCTGAACGTGGAGGCCAAGAAAAACCAGAGGCCAGTTCGGTAGTTCAAGAGGCCACCCGTGACTATCGGGGTCAAACCACCATCAGAAATTCACATCACCACCACCACGAGTGGCGTCCTCATCACAGGAACCCCCCCGACCCCTCCAGTTTCCCAAGAACCCCGCAACGGAGACAAGAGTTCATCTGTGGCCAAGGACCAGGTCTTCTAAGCTCCTTGCTCATGTGAGTGAGAATCAGTGCAGTTTCTGACCATCAGATTTGTGGGAGAAAAAGGCCATCATTTCTGGGGGACATGGAGGGAATGAGTGGCTTGGAAGGGTGGGCCCAGACAGAATTCCTTTGGGGGCCGGGGCTACGATGGTGGCAGGTGGCATTTGCCCCCAAGGGCAACACTGGCACAGACCCCAGGCGCAGCAGTCGTCACCATCACCACCACCAGCCTGGCAGCCTGTGCACTGGGCTCTGGACTCCACCGGGCTTAAGCTCCAGGACGCCCATTTCCAGGGTGGAGGCTGGCTTTTTGTATTTTACAGAGGAGTAGCCTAAAGGTCAAAGGTGGAAGAGTTTGCCCAAAGTCACACAGCTTTCCAAAGTGGGATCTGCCTGAGGTCTGCCCAGTGCCGACTCCGGAACTCATTTGAGAAAAAGCCCAACAGCCTCCGCAGGGCCTCTGCCCCGCCCGTAAGCAGGGCCTGTCCCTGTCCCTGCCCCGAGGCGAGGAGGGAGAGAGGCAGGAGGGAGAGAGGCGGGTGAGCAGCACAGGCCTGTCTGTTTCGCGGCGGCGGCGGCGCGCAGCTCTGGGCGCGAGGCCCGGTACCTTCAGTGCAGCCGGGTCCACGCCGGGAAACACAGGCATCCTCTGAGGTCTGCAGACGGGCGTCCTCTCAGCCCTGGGGGTCCTCTCCTCCTCGTCTGACTCTTCCTTCCTTGGGGATTTCTCCTCTGTTGCAAAGAAAGGACACTGAAGTCAATGGCAGCCACCGTTCTGAGATTCCAGCTGTCTGTCTGCTGAGCAAGCCCAGCTCTTCAGCCAGGAACCGCACTGTTTCCATGAACTGGCCCGGCCTTTCCAGCAAGATTCCTGCTAGTCCCGGCTTGGGCAGAGCTGAACTGATTAGACTCCTTGACATCCCCCATCCCCGCCACACCCACGGAGCATTCTTTCCACATCTCTGACCCTTTGATCCCATTGCTGTTTTCACCCAGAATACCTTTCCCTAGCGAATTCCTATCTGTTCTTTGAGATCCTGTTATGTTTTGACATGGAATGCAGACAAGGACGCCCTTAGAGGGAAACCCATAGCCGTGAATAATGGATCAGAAACCCCGGAAGACTGGTACTGAACGAACTGGTCTTTCAACTCGAGAATCTAGATGAAAAGTCCAGCCAAGAAGCCTGCAGAGAGGACAGGGGTGACTCCAATAATGATCAAAGTGGAAACAGTGAAATCCTGAAGTTGTGTCTCAGTCCTTTGCAACCTGTGGAGCCCCAATTAACAGAACATCTGCAAACAATGTTCCCACTTAGCTTCTAACCAGCCCGGTGTAATGAGAAATCCGTTTCTCGTGTTGCTGTTCTGAGGTCCTGCGGTCTTCCAAGTCAGAAAGCCATTCCCAGGGTTTACCCTAACTCGTTCCTGCTAGCCGGCGCGCGGCCTGCGGCGGCGGAGCCGGGCATACCCGTGGAGTCCCGGAACATCCACGCGCTGTCGGCCTCCTCCTCCCAGGAGGACCTGCCGTCCGGCTCGCTGGTGTGGCTGCGCCGGAGCGAGTGGGCGGTGGGAGCCCGGCGGCGGCTCCTCTTGCTGAGCTGCACCCGGGTCTTGAGGGCACTTGAGTCGAGCACTGAGGTTTGCTGTGGGGGCGGTGGGGAAGAAGAGGGAACAGATGAAGCTCCGGAGACATAAAGGGAAGGCACCACCCCTGGGAGGGGTGCATGGCTGCGCTGATAGGCACAAGATGCTATTTAAGAGGGCACGTGGACCAGCATTTCCACATTCTCCTAGGAACTTAAGGCCTCAAGCCTACGCTCCCTGTGAAGGATATCACGTAGGCTGATTCTAAGAATCAATGAACCAGCGTGCCCCACGCAGTGCCTGGCACATTGTGGGCACATAATGCAAACACTGCCCCCCCACCCCGTGACATCATCCGAGCAGGTGAGCTAGAGCAGTACATTAACGGGGAGCTCAATACACCTTTGTGTGTTTGTTGAATGAATAACTGAACACATCGTCTTAACTAAATCCTTACAGAGATCTTACTCCACACAGGGTCCACGAGCTGAGATTCTCAACGTGGTCCTTCCTCCACCCACAGTAATTCAGGGGGCAGATGGGAGCTGGTGGAGCAACCTTCTAAGCACCAGGCATTTGTTTTCAAGCAGCAGGCTCTGAGCAGAGGCGGGGGGAGGGTCAGTGATGGTTTCCAAGATCATTACCTTTCCTGCTGGAAGGGCTGGGGTGGGGTGGGGGGCGTGTTGAAGAAGACCACCCTGGTGAGCCCAGCAAGGAGGTGGGGCAGCTGTGGCTCAGTGATCCCCCAGGAGACAACGGTGAGAGATGGGAGCTTGGGGTTCATCGTCAGTTCAATTCCTGTGTGACCTCAAGCAGGGAACTTACCCTCTCTGAGCTGAGGTGTCCCTACTTGTAAAATGGAATGATCCTAGTGTCCCCTTCCTAGAGGGGCTGCAAGGCTTCAGGGAGCCCAGGCAGGGACAGCCCCGGTTCCAGCAGCAGCTGAGTCAGGCTCACGGCCGAGAGTGGGTCCTACAAGGGGCGTCTCTCTGCCCAGCCGGCTGAGGTCCTGGTGTGACATGTTGGATTCTGCCTCTCAGGTCCACTTTGGAGAAATTCTGTCACCCGGGGCCTTTTAAGTTAGCAATGACAAGCTAATTTCAGTGACTCATTTCCTAGAACTGGTAAGTGACAGACACCCCAGTGGGGGCGGGAAGAGGGTGTTGATGTCTGCAAAGCTGTTTCCCAAACCGGCCACGAGGGTGTCCAGTGCGGGGGCTGGTCGGGGGTGGCTGTAGCTAGGGAGAGACGAAAATCATAAAGGATCTGCCCCGCAAGAGCAGAGCATGCACCTCCGGAGGTCACCAAACACAGCCCGTTTCTCAGACTCAGAGGAAGTGGGAGGGAGCCACAGAGACGCAGGGGCTGGCTTGAGGGGGACCTGGTTCCATTTCCCTGGGGCCCCCCTTGCAGCCTTAGACTGGTGCATCCTGAGTCATGGAAAAAAAAAGAGAGAGAGGACTGTCTCCAGCACTGCTCCCAGCTACCGACTCACATCGATAAAGGCGAAGTCGTCCACCTTCTTTGCGGGACGGGCGTCTGGCGGGGGCGGCCCTTCCATCCCATCAGTGGATTCCAGGTCCGTGCTGGATCGGTCCACGCTGGTGCTCCGCTGCTCCCTGGAACAGTCGTGCTGGTCTCCGGCCGAGGTGACCTCCGTCTGGGAGGACAGCGAGGACAGGCGGCTGCTGGGGGGCTGCTTCCAAGCCGAGGTGGCACTGCTATCCGGGGACGAGGACTCGGGGGCCAAGCTACGAGAGTAGAAGGGGGCAAAGGAGGCGTGGTCAGGCAGGTGGCTTCTGAGACCTGAATGTCACGGAAGGGACGCGGCAGAAGGCGGGATGTGGGCTGCACTTTGTGTGGCCGGAAATAAGGGACAGAACATCCCAGTGAGGAGAGCCATCCTGGGCCTGGCCAGGTGCTGTCCACGGCGCCTCTGGGACACCTGGACAGGTGCGGAATGGGAGCAGCCACTCCCTGACTCGAGACCCTCTAGCTCTGTGCTGCCCAGTAGGGGGCCGAGGGTCACCTGTGGCCCTTGTAATGGGGCAAGTGAGGGCTGAGCTGCGCCAAGAGTACAGAGTACACGCTGATTCCTAACACTTGGGGTGAAAAGAGTAAAAACGTATAAAATACCACATTAATAACTTTATAGCGATTACATGTTCATAGAGGGTCTGTTGGGCTCAGGGGGGCTTCCCAGGGGGGCGCTGACCGGACGGCCAGTGCAGGAGACTCGAGAGACAGGGGCTGGTTCCCTGGAGGGAAAGACCCCGGAGAAGGCACAGCGACCCACTCCAGTAGTCTCGTCCAGAGCATCCCACGGATGGCGGAGCCTGGCGGGCTGTGGTCCATGGGCTGCACAGAGTCAGACATGACTGAAGCGATTTAGCACACACACTGGATACTGGGGTCAACAGAATACCCTGTTAAAATTCACTGTGCCAGGATTTCCCTGGCGGTCCAGTGGTTAAGACTTCGCCTTCCAGTGCAAGGGGTGAAGAAGGTTCGACCCCTGGTTGGGGAGCTAAGATCCTGCAGGCTGCACGGCCGAAAAGAAAAACCACAGAAGAGATATTGTGACAAATTCAATCAAGACTTTAAAAAATGGCCTTTAAAAAAAAAGGAAAAAGAAAGACTTTTAAAAAGGGGTAAAAAATCTTAAAGAAGTTAATTTTGCCTGTTTCCCTTTTACTGTCGTGATGCAGCCCCTGGAACGCGGCGGCGGCGCGCGTCTTGGGTGTGCGGCTCGCGCTGCACTCCTGTCGGGCAGCGCTGATGGCGACCAAACCGCCACCGGCCATCACCCGTGCTGGAGCGGGAGTGGGGGACATCCGACACTGCTTCACCCACTCACTCACTCGACAAAGATTTACTGAGCACCTACTATGTGCCGGGCCCTGTGCTGGAAAGCTGTATCTTTTCATCCTCCCCACAGGATAGGATTAACCTCACGAAATTAAACATTAACCTTGCGAAAGATGAGGAAACCGAGGCAGAAAGACATGAAGAGCCTTGCCCAAAGGGGCAGACCTGACCCCAGAATCCAGGTCCATGACCCTCTCTCCTCCAGGTCTAGGACCCCCTCTCTCCTCCAGGTCCATGACCCTCTCTCTCCTCCTGGAATTTCTGCCCACGATGATGTTTTCCGAGTACCACTCGGATAATTGGAACCACAGAAGATAGAAGACTTATAAATAAATCAAGCCATTAAAATTAAGTAGGCTCCCTGCTCCTCTCTTAAAAAGACCCCAAAGTCAAGAGCAGAGGAAAGCCTTATCCTAAGGAAGCAGGGGACCAGCACACCAGACAACACGTCCCTGATGGGAGGGTCTGCCCCAAAAGACCCCCGAACTTCACTCAGGGAGCACAGCCTGCTTTTGTCAGCTCTGAACGAGTTTCGTTACTTGGAATAAGCAGGACGTTGGGGCGTGGGGTGGGATTGAGGCAGATCCACAAAAAACTGAGGGAAATACCACCGAGGGGGCAGCAGGTGGCGCTGCGGCTCAGGGCTGGGAGTAAAGCCGCGCCTGGGCCCTTTCTGGGAGGAGGAGCTGCAGTACCTCCGAGAGACGGGAGGGGGCGAGCGATACCAGGACACGGGGGCGGGGACGGGGGCAGGTGGAGATGCCAGCGCGGGGTTCCCCTTCTCCCTGTAAGAGCTGGGAGGATAGAGGCCCAGAGGAGAGGGGCCTCCCAGGGTCAGACAGTGACAACAAAACCAGGACCCAGGCTTCCAGACTCGCAGTTCTGTGCTCCTGCAGGAACATTCGAGTGAAATTTAAGTAAGCTCATTAACTAAACATAAATCACAGCTTAGGAAAGAAAACGAAACGCCCTTCATGTGTACCATTAGAAACCTATGCTTTCCTTTTTCTTATGTGCTTACTCGCTCAGTCGTGTCCGACCCTCTGTGACATCATGGACTATAGCCGGCCAGACTCCTCTGCCCCTGGGGATTCTCCAGGCAAGGATGCTGGAGTGGGTTGCCATGCCCTCCTCCAGGGGATCTTCCCAAGCCAGGGGATGAACCCAGGTCTCCTGCATTGTAGGCAGATACTTTTCCTCTCTGAGCCACCAAGGAACTCGATGAACACCGGAGTGATATCTATCCCTTCTCCAGAGGAACTTCCTGACGCAGGAATGAAACCAGGATCACCTACGCTGCAGGCAGATTCTTTCCCGCTGAGCTACCAGAGAGGCCCACCCGTTTCTAACTTCACTCACCTCCCCCCACCTTGGGCACCGAGGACAGCTATGGGACGTAAGTCAGTGGAAGGCTGTGGCCACTCCTGACTGGGGTAGGGGGCAGGGGAAGGAGCTGGGAGACCTGGTCTGAGTCCAGCTCAGCCATGGACACACCACATCCAGGTCTGAGTCCATCTTAGCCATGGACACGCCATATCCCTGGGCACAATACCCACAGATGAGGAAACTGAGGCACACAGAGACACAGCCAGTAAGTGTCCACACTGGGGTTGACCCAGATCTCCCTGGCTTTAAAACGCTGTGCGACCCTGCAGCCCTCGGGTGGGGAAGCTGAAGTGAGAACATGGCAAGCCCACCCTCGGTGTCCACAGAGCTGCTACTGCGTTTGATCCCACCCCAGGGCAAGAAGAAAAACTACATGTTTAAAACAAAGAGGAGGTGTGATGAGCAAAGCATCAAACTCCTACAACTAAGTGCTGGGAAATACGCCCACTGTGAACACAAGTCACCCTCCTGCCCACCCCAGGTCCCAGTCTTCGTCTCTGCAAGGTGGGACCAGAGACTTAAGTGTTACGCTTCAGAGCTTACAACAGTGCTCGGCCTGTCCGCTTAACACACCTTGGCTGTTTTTATAAGCACATTCCCTTTCTACAGGGCCTTCCCAGGTGGCTCAGTGGGTGAAGAATCCACCTGCAGTACAGGAGATGCAGAAGACGTGGGTTCGACCCCCAGATAGGGGAGCTCCCCTGGAAGAGGCCAAGGCAGCCCACTCCAGTGCTCTTGCCTGGAGACCCCACGGACTGAGGAGCCTGGCGGGCTTCCGTTCCATGGGGTCACACAGAGCCGGACACGAATGAGTGACTAAGCACCTTCTACAGAAGAGGAGTTCATGAAATCCGGCAAATACAACTAAGTGATCCAGGACCCCACAGCCAGCCAGAACGGAGCTGGGACTCAGGCCTGCCTGCCTCCTGAATCCAGGTGATGCTTGGCAACCTTCAGGCCTCTGCAGTCATAGTAACATTCCCTCCCAGCCAGGCTGACACCTGAGGGGCCCTCCAGGCCACCAACAGTGACGATCCTAAATGCTGACATAGCTTATGAAGCAGTGTGTATGATATGCTCCTCTGTTTATAAACACACAATATATGTACATAGAAAAAAAGTCTAGAAAGACAACCAGAAACACTAATGAAAGTGATACCTGTGTCCTGACATTACTTGTGGCTCAGATGGTAAAGCGTCTGCCTACAATGTGGGAGACCCAAGTTCGATCCCTGGGTCGGGAAGTTCCCCTGGAGAAGGAAATGGCAACCCATTCCAGTATTCTTGCCTGGAAAACCCCATGGGCGGAGGAGTCTGGTAGGCTGCAGTCCATGAGGTCACAAAGAGTCAGACACGACTGAGCCTCTTCACTTCACTTTCATTTTCTTGGCAATTTTTTTTTTGGTTTATGGTGGTGAACCATGTAATATGAAATTTGCCAGGAGGGGCATTCGGTGCATTCATAATGCTGTGGGCTTTCCTGGCAGCTCAGCTGGTGAAGAATCTGCCTGCAATGCGGGAGACCTGGCTTTGACCCCTGCGTTAGGAAGATGCCCTGGAGAAAGGAAAGGCTACCCACCCCATGCCCAGTATTCTGGCCTGGAGAATTCCACAGAGGGTAGAGCCCATGGGGTTGCAAAGAGTCAGACACGACTGAGCGACCTTCACTCTCCTTAATGCTGTGTGGCCATCACTCTGGCTGAAGAACATCTTCATCCGCCCAGGAGGAAATCTGGTCTCCTCTGTCCCTGCGGATTTGCCTATTCTGGATATTTCATATGTCATTTTAAAATCTTTTTTTTATGTGTACTTTCTAAACTTCTGTTTTATAAAAAGAATGGGTTGCTCTTGTTACACAACAACTTGTTACAGACAGAGCAGGTTCTCCTTAGTAACGGAGAAATCAGGAGGCAGGTAGGGGCCCTGACTCCCTCCGAGAGGTCCTGCCCCACGCCGCTTACCTCTCCCCGCTCTGGCGCTGGTCCGGCCATGTCCCATACTGACTGTCGGCTTCCTGCACGAGGGTGTCGGTGTCCTTGGCCTCGGGGCTCCGCTTGGAGAAACACTGCTTCAGTGATCCTGCAAGGGCAAGCCAGAGGTTTCTATCAGGGACACATGCTCTGGTCCAGCTGATGAACCTATTTTATCAACCTATCCAGCTGATAAATCATGCTGCATCTGCCCCCTGCTCAAACCCACCCGGGCTCCCTACTGCTCTCAGAGACGGGTCCAAACGTCTGCGCTGAGAACTAGAGTGACCGACCGTCCAGGTCTACCCAAGACACTGCAGGAGGCAGGGCTGCTGGAGCCAAAGCCAGGCAAACGGGTGAAGGGGTCACTCTCCCGGGTCCTGTGTGGGTACCACCCCGCCCCTGGCCAAACTGCTTTCCATCTTCAGTGCTCCCAGCACTTACCAGTCTAGTTAGGGCTAAGATGCCGTGCTCCCGGTGCAGGGGGGCCTGGGTTCGATCCTTGGTCAGGGAACTAGATCCTGTATACCACAGCCAAGTGTATGCATGCCGTAACTAAAGATCCTGCCTGCTATAACTAAGACCCAGGGCAGCTAAACAAACAAACAAAAAACCCCCAAGAGACGGGGATCTCTGAGTGATGAGTGAGGGAGCAAAGGCCCTCGGAAATCAGGACGGCAAGCTTCCAAGGCTGCTGCGGGTGGAATCAGGGCAGGAGGCAGGGGAACACTGCCTGGCCTCCTTTGGAAGGCTCTGGGCGGCAGGCTGGGGGTGGAGGAGTGCATGGTGCTCAGCGAAAGACACACTGGAGTCTGTGTGTCCCCATTTGTGGGCTTTCCTGCAAAGGTCTAAGATGCATGCTCAGGGATGTGGAATCCCTGCAGGCAGGGAGGGAGGTCTGCTCCCCGCACTGCTAAAGCCAGACTCGGGATTCTGGAAGGCAGCATCCCCCGACTCCCCCGCCACTCTCACCCCCGTGTCAGGTCAACCTGCAAGCCCTTCAAAGTCTCTCTCGGGAACATTCCGTCCAAACCTGGCCAGCTCTGGGGCTCCCCTGCCTCCTTCACCTCTAGTCCCTTCCCAGACACTCTTTTCCCGTAACAATTTCCAAAGCTGAACTCGAAGCTGCAGGGTCCTTGCTCAAAATCCTTCAGTAGCTCCCCAGAGTCAAGTCCAAACACCGGAAGGATGGCTTGTGGGACCTTCACTGGTGGGGCTCTTTCTCCACTGTCCCCTGTCCCTCTCCCACCCCCAGACCCTCCCAGCCCCTCTTCCTGGCTGCTCCAGCCCTCCTTCACCTCGGGACCTGCTGGAGTAGCCACCATCTCTTGGCTCTCATTCAAATTCCAGCTTCAGCTTCGCTGGCTCTTCCTCCAGGAAGCCTTCCCTGAACTTCCCCTCACCCAAGGCTGGCTCAGGAGCCCCCAGCTCCCGTTCCCAAGGCTTCAGGTCTCTACACCTATGTTGTCCAACACGACAGCCACACATGGCTATTTGCATTAATTAAAATTTGAAAAATACAAAGAACCCAGTCCTTCAGTGGCTCTGACTACATTTCAAGGGCTCCACGGCCACATGTGGCTACCACACTGAGCGGCATGGATAGAGGACATGTCAGTCAGAGCAGAAAGTTTCCAGTGAAGAGCACGGCTGTAGAACGTCCCACAATATATTCATTATAATTGACCTGTTTCTTTTCATTCTCCCTTGGACAAGTACTATCTCTGGAGCCAGGATGCCTGGATTTGAAGCCAGGTTCCGTCGCATGGTGGCTATGTGACCTTGGGCAAGTCACTTAACTGCTCTGGGCCTTAGTGTCTGGACAAAGCAGATGTTTGGTATTTGGTTGAATGCCATCTTGTTCACTGCGTCTTAACACTGAACCCCCAAATCTGGAGTACTCCCGGTGAGGGTCATCTCAGGGAATTCCTCTCGTCGGTGAGACTCAAGCAAGCGCTGTCCGTCGGCACTTCCTTCCGCTCGCCTGCTGGCCAGCTTTTGCCACGTGTCTCACTGTGGCAGACCCTGGCAGCCCTTCAAGCCAGCAAGGCCTGATCTCCACTCTCAGGGCCACAAGGCCTCAACAAGACCACAGAAAGGGTCAAAAACTCTCCAGAACTTGCTGAAAGTCAGGTTTTTAAAATTAGCTTTAAGGCAGTGTTTTTCCAAGTCAGCGTTGCCTCACAGGCTGCCATAAAAACCCCCCACTGCCTGCAGCAGAGAACGTATCTACAAGGTGGTCTGAAAATACACGATGGCTAAAGAGAAGAATTATCTGAGGAACACATGTGTCCAAATTAGCTCCCCCACCATTCGGGATGTACTCCTGATGGACAGCAAATGGCCACAATCCAAAGCTTAGCTGCCATGTGCCACGTGAGGTCATCACAACTTAACATTTAGGTCATCACAACTTAACCTCTGAGTCCATCTGATTGGCCTTTTCAGATGAGAAACTTTTCCATATGATAAAGTCAGGCACAGGCTGCTTGTGGTGAGCCTGGAACCCAGGTTTGGGTTTCTTCCACACACAACCCCCCAACCTTTTCTAGGATACTTCAAGAGGCTCGCGTGAAGAAATGCATGTTAAAGTGCTCTAAGAAGGCTAACTCGCGAGATTTAACACGAGAACCTGGCGAATTTGAAAGCCACCTGCATGGGGACCTCCCTGGAGGTCCAGGGGCGAAGATTCCGCACCTTCAAGCTGCAGGGAGTGTGGGTTCGATCCTTAATCAGGGGACTGAAATCCCACATGCAGAGAGGCACGGCGAAACGATAATAATAATAATAAATAAGAGAAAAACCACTGGCTCGGACTAGGTCGCCAAGCCCCCAAGCTGGTGGTGGGTGAAAATTCTGGGCCCTTGTCTTACAGACAAACACGACTGCCTCAGCCCAGGACAGATGAAGGACAGCTTTCTAACACCCAGGCTGGGGAGACCAGCCTAACAGACGCCTCTGAGGGCTGTGTTTAAACAAGCGGTAACACATGTCCTGAGATTTAAAACGTGCACACCCTTGACTCAGCCAGTTTAGTTCCAGAAATTTATCTCAAGAGAATCATCAGACACGCTCGCCAAGATCTGTGAACACGGATGCCTCCCCACGGGAGCACAAAGGTTGCAAAATATTGCAAATACTGGAATCGTCCTAAACATCCAACAAGACGGGAATCAGTGAAATGCCAGTTCAGCTCAGTCACTCAGTCACGTCCGACTCTTTGCAACCCCACAGACTATGCCACGCCAGGCTTCCCTGTCCATGACCAACTACCAGAGCTGGCTCAGACTCATGTCCAGCGAGTTGGTGATGCCATCCAACCATCTCATCCTCTGTTGTTTCCTTCTCCTCCTGCCCCCAATCTTTCCCAGCATCAGGGCCTTTTCCGGTGATCTCTTCATTCTTTCTGGAGTTATCTGTCCACTCCTCTGCAGCAGCATATTGGGCATCTACCCACCCGAGAAGTTCATCAGTGAAATACACAGGATGAAACACCCATGTGGCAGAATAAACACAGCCAAGGAAAAGGATGCTCAGAAAGACTCCTGAGCTGTCTGTCTTATCTGAGCAAACAATCGTATTTTTTTTTCCCCAAAGTCAGATCCCTTTATTACAGGTCGGTGAAAAAACAGCGCGTGTGTTGTGATACCCACTTTGTGAAGACAGATGTATAAATGCATGTGAGAACAGGCAAAGGAGATCTCTGGAAGTTTTCAGCGAAAACTGTTACCAGGGACACTACTTGTAGTGAGGAAACAGGCTTTTTTTTTTTTTTTTTTGCCACACCACCATGCAGTGTGTGGGGTGTTAGCTCTCCGTTCAGGGGCTGAACCTGCGCCCCACCCGGCCCCAGTGGAGGCATGGAGTCTTCACCAGGCAAGTCCCTGTCTCTCTACTATTGACGATGAGTTTATTTGGATCCACACTTGTAATTTTGGATCCCAGTATCAGCAGATGATAAAATTAAATAAAATCCATTCAACCATTCCTGCAATTCTATCATATGGACACATCCCCATTTTAGAACAAATCAGAAGAGGGCTCTTCATTTGTCCATCTCTACCACAGCCCAGCAAACTCTGCCTATCAAGGCCCAGATAGTAAATATTTGGCGCTCTGTGGGTCGTGGGGTCTGTCTCAGCTTCTGCCTTGCTCTCGTTACCATGTCAGCAGCACAGATGATGTCTGTGTTCCAATAAAACTTTATTTACAAAACAGGTGGATGGGGACTTCCCTGGTGGTCCAGTGGCTAACACTGCAAGCTCCCAATGCAGGGGACAGGTTTCCAGCTCTGCTCTGGGAACTAGATCCCACATGCAGCAACTAAGACTCGGCACAGCCAAATAAATAAATATTTAAAAACAAGCCAACCAACCTAGGTGGCTGACTGCTCCCTGACGCCCTTTAGACTATCGGCTGCATGAAAATGGGGACTCTTTCATGCACTGCTGCACCCAGAGCTTAGGACCACACCAGGCCTGGAGTACTTGTTGACTAAATATTTGCTGGAAGAATATGTTTCTGAAAATAACTCTTTTTTGCACGGAACAGGTGTGAGCTCCTTAAGCAGAAAAGGCCATGTCATCAGGGAGGGGGTGACGGTAAGAGAAAATATGACCCTTGCATGTATTTCAGGGTGTCTGACACATCCATCCAGGAAAGGAGCCTGAGTCAGGGAGGTGCTGGGTGGCCCGCAGCTGACGGGGCAAATCCAAGCAATTCCCCCCCCCCTCTGCAACTGGACGCTGTCAGCTGTGCAGGGTACCCCGGGGTCACAGGGCCCAGGCCGTCGAGGGTGACGCTGGCTCTGTCCCAGTGCCCCCAGGGCCTGGAGGCACCTCCCGGCCTTGTGCCCAGATCAGACTTGCATAAAGGGTGAGCAGTAACAACAGCAACATCGAGGGCCGGCGCTACAGTAAGCACGGCTGAATATCCCGGCCTTTCACTCTGCCGTTGCAGGCTCCTGCACAGGAAGCCTTGGGCCTTGCGGGAACTGTCATTCTACAGGGGAGGAGACTGAGGCCCAGAGAGGGGACTTGACACACCCAAGGCCACACAGAAGGTGGGTGGAGCTGGGCTTCGGGTCTGCCCGCCACTCAGGCCCTAAAGTGCTCCCCCGAACTCCTGTATTCTCCCAGCTCTGGCTCGACATGGAGAGCCCCGTGGGGCCCTCAGTGATCATTTCACAGATGGGAAAACTGCGGGCCAGGGAGAGGAAAGGATGCCAGGCCAGGCCAAGAAGCCAAGTCTCCTGAGTCCCTGGCCTGCGCCTGGTTAGCGCAGGGCAGTCCAAGCTGCACCCAGGTGGGGTCTCAGGCCCAGGGAGGGGAGGAGGGGGTCGGCAGGCTGAGGTTGGGCCGAGTGCCCTGGGGTCTCTCATCTACCTGGACCCCCAACTCCAGGCTCTTACCTACTTTTTTTTTTTTTGTCTCGCCACGAGGCATGAGGGATCTTAGCCCCCTGACCGAGGATCGAACCCGTACCCGATGCATTGGAAGCACAGTTTTAACCACTGGACCAGCAGGGAAGCCTCCTGGGCTTAAAACCCTGGCTGCCCACTGTGGCTGCGGGGCCCAGTGTCCTCCTCCTCACCCCTCCTCTGTGCTGCAGCCACGCTCGAGCACCGTCACAGCCCAGGCCTGCTGCCCAGCTCTTCGCCTGGCCGAGGGCAGCGAGTGGCAGCCCCTGGGAGCAGCTTCCCGGGCCGAGTCTAGGTCCTGTCCTGTCCCGCCGAGCCCGGGCCTTGGCCGGGGGTTCTCAGCACTTGGGCGGGTCCTTGGGTGCCTGTTCCTCCCAATGCACACGACCTCCAAGAGGAGAGCTGCATTTTGACACAGTGGCTTCTCGGTGCTTAGTCACAGGACCTGGCACAGAGCACCTGCTCACTGAATGGGAAGGAGGGAAGGAATGGGGAGGAATGGGGAAGAAAGGAGAGAAGGAGAGCAAGGAAAGGCAGTCGGGTCAGAAGGAAGTGGGCAGGAATGGGGCAGCACAGAGCCTCAGAGCTCCTGCTGCTGGCAGCAACCCGCACAGCGCCCCTCCCTGGGGACTTGGGTCCCAGCTAGGAGCCTACAGTCCCCCGGCCCCCAGCGGCTGGAGGTGGCGCTTCCCGGCGAAGTACCGGTTTCTGACCCCTCTCAGTGCGCTCTGGGAACAGTTATGCAGTCTGGCCAGGCGTGGCCAGGTTGTAGTCAGGTACAGCCAGGAGTGGCCAGGTGCGGCACGCTGTGGTGGCTTGGATGGGGGTTACAGCCAAGATGGAGAGCGAGCAAGACAGAAACCGAGAGAACACAACCAGGACCACGAAGCACGTGGACATGGGCAGAGACAGAGAGGGTGGCTCCGGCGAGCTGCAGGCGGCGCGGGCCCTGAGACTGGCAGGTCGGGGGCAAATTCAGCTCTGCCTCCTGGGAGCTGCGAGCAAATCTCAAACCTCGATTTTCCCGTCTGTAAAATGGGGGTGGGGGGTGTTGGGAGAATCTTGTAAAATGTCCAGTGAGAGCTGCACACACCAGGCACGTGAGAAGGACCAAACAGATACCAGTTGAGATGATGGTGATGACAACGATAAATAACATCCACTGTTGAGTTCCCCAAAGCGTCTGTTTAACAGTCTAACAAGGTGCTACCATGCCCTAAGGAGGCCTGACTGCCCCATCACGCAGCTGAGAGCAAAGCGGTTGTCTTCACTGGATCCCTCACTATCTCCCCTGACCCCAACATGAGCCAGCTGCCCTCCTGCACCTCGCAGTGAGCCCAGCCCAGGCTCTTCCAGCACACCCACCCTCCCCAGGGCTGAGCAGAGCGGGCGGCTGCGGAACCAGGTCTGGTAGAGACACGCTGTCTCCACGGGACAAGTGTGTCACCTGAAGGGCGGGAAGGCGTGCTGGCAGCGGGCCTGCAGGAGGCGTGCCTGGTTACGGCACGGAGTGCCCTGCCGGCTGCCAGGGAGTGGGGGCGCTTCCTGGCGGCCCCTACCCCATCCACCTCCGAATCAATAAACAGGGAGGACAGCTGAGCTGGGGGGCCCAGGCTCCCGCTGGCCTTGGGGGTGGGGTCTCCCAGACTCCAGAAGCCCGAAGGGCACCCTGCGCTCTGGGGGTGAGTAAGGAGACGATGGAAGAAGTAATAACTGGGAACACACGTAAGGAGCACCACTGCGTGCCCGGCACCAAGTCAGATTCCTTACGTGCGCCGTCCAGTTAAACCCCCGAGTCAACGCTTCAACACGCCCATTTCACAGGTGGACAGGGACAACAGGAAAGGACGCCGATATTGCCCTCTGTGTGCCCAGCTGCTGCAGCTCATCCTCCCAACAACCCTAAGAAGCAGGTACTGCGAACTAGCCCCACTTTCCAGATAGGAAGACTGAGGCCCAGAGAGGTGAAGCCACTTGCCCAGGGTCTCAGGAGTGGGTGAAGGAGCCTGATTCAAACCCAGGTGGCTCCAAGTCTATGGCCAGTGATGCCCCATCCCACCAAGTCCCACTGTGACTGCACCCAGGAAACATCCACCCCAGGCCTGCTTAGAATGAGGCCCTGAGGCACGGCACAGGCACCTGCTCCTCCCAGAAGCCTCCATCCGGGCAGGCCTGGGTCTCTCCTGGGACCCCACAGGGCACGTGTGCTCACTGTCTGTCGGACTGTGAGCTCCCTGAGGGCAGGCAACGCGGTCTGTTCACCCTCAGACCATCAAGGCAAGACACAGCCCCCCAGTGGTCTGTGAATGAACGGTCTAGAGTGAATGAATGAGTGTGTGAGTGAACGGACGAGTCAGTGGATGAACAACCCACAGGTGATCCCTGGCCCCCTTTCTCATGCCATGAACAATACTGTGACCTAGTCAAAGCTTCTTGGTACATCCCAGGACTGTTTTTATATATGCTATTAAATTTTAATTTCTGTTACTTTTTAAAAACAAATCTTTCTTCTAAGACACCCCGTTCAGTGTGCTGACAAACAGTGAAGGCAGTCTAGTGATGATGATATACATTTTTTTTAAGGTGCAAATGAAAGAGACTGGCCCAGGAATGGAGGACAACCAACCCCCACCCGCCCTAGATAACCGGGAACCTTCCTGCAGGGGAAGAGGAAAGAGCTTAGAACATTCTGGAAGTCCTGAGATACTTTTACACAGACCAATTCAAATTCCTTTTCAGCCTGAAGTTCTATTAATAAAAGGCCTACAGTTCTAAGGTTAAAGAGGAGTCGAGAGAAAAAGGAATGTGGTTTTGTCCAAATGTATCTTTATGTTTTAAAATTGCAGAACCGTTAACCATGGCGTGGAATACTTTTCAACTGTTGAGAAGAATGAGGAAGGTATGCGTGTCCTGATATGGAATGACTTCCAAGATACACTGTCAATCGAATAAGGCGAGGCTGGAAACAACAGGTGGGGAGGGGAAGGATCTATACGTAAATATTTGAAATGCACAGGGCGTGTGAGGAGGACACAGGGAAGCTGTTATCACACTTGCCTCTGGGGGGGGGGAGCCGAGTGCCGGTG
>SJYC01069744.1:0-17795 GCA_006408675.1 Madoqua kirkii
TGTGCCCTGGAGGAAGCCAGCAGCATTCCTGGTCTGTACTCACCGACACTAACTGTAACCCCTTCCCCACAGCTGAGACAACCCAAACTGTTTCCAGACATTGCCAAGTGGCCCTGGGGAGCAAAGCCACCCCTGGTTGAGAATCACTGGTCTAGGTCCATGCATTCTCTACGGAGAAACTGGTTCTTGGTGGGGACCCTGTAAATATAAGGTATAAAGTGCAGATATGCACATAGTACATGTACAGACAGGCTTCCCAGGTGGCCCAGTGGTAAAAAAAAAAGTCCGCTTGCCAATGCAGGAGACATGAGTTCAACCCCTGGGTCAGGAAGATCCCCTGGAGAAGGAATTGGCAACCCACTCCAGGATTAGTGCCTGGAGAATCCCATGGACAGAGAGGAGCCTGGAGGGCTATAGTCCGTGGGGTTGCAAAGAGTGGGACACAACTGAGCAACTGACACGCACTCATGCACACATACAGATATCCAATGGTATCTAAGACGTTAAAACTTCATGGAAAGGCAAGTAAGAAAGAATGTTAAAAGTGTCCTTCAGGGGAATTCCTTGACGGTCCAGTGGTTAGGGCTCCCGGCTTCCACTGCAGGGGACCCAGGTTTGATCCCAGGTTGGGAGGGAGATAAGATCGCACAAGCCACACAGTGTAGCCAAACACACACACACACACACACACACACACACACACACACAAAGAAAGAGTGAAAAAGGCCCTTTTGGGGATGAAGTAACTGAAAAAATACTCCCAAACCTGGGTAAGTACTGCTGAAAGGCAACCACAAATGTATCAGCATTTCTGCAGCAAAGTGCATGAGCAGTCATACCACACTGTTAATACCCTCCTGTCAGCACGCTGGGAGAGGGTAGTTTTGCCACAAATGAGGGAGGGCTTTGTGGATTTCAGAATGGTGGATGAGGGTTGCATACCTTTTACACAAGGGAGAACCGGAGGCTCAGAGAAAATAAGAGACTTGCCCGCGTGGGTGCCTGTGTGCTCACCCCAAGGGCCAGCTGACATCAGAGGGATTTAATCAAATCCTGTGCTGCACGGGCTCTTGGCCTGCCTCCCTGTCACGCCACTTCGAAAGGTCACTCTGATTACGCAGGTGATGTTTACTGTCACGTTCTTTATGAGGCAAAAGGACTGGAATCAACTCGTGTGTCCCGCACCCTTCTGGGTCTGGCTGAATAAAGCGGGCACGTCCCGCGGCAGGGACCATGCTGCGGCCTGCAGGTCCACGGTCATGACATGGGGGGCCAGTCACAGAAGAGAACAACGAGACAGAACCAGGCACCAAAGCATTCCTGCAGTGTAATTCCATTTGGTTGATCTATCTGCAAAACTATGTATACATACTGCACATATAGTTTTGCATGGATATGCATATATAGCATACATATGCAAATATATGCAAAGGAATTATTTATATACAAGTGCTATGTGCTAAGTTGCTTCAGTTGTGTCCAACTCTTGCCATTCCATGGACTGTAACCTGCTAGGATCCTCTCAGTCCATGGGATTTTCCAGGCAAGAATACTGGAGTGTGTTGCCATTTCCTCCTCCAGAGGATCTTCCCGAAACAGGGATTGAATCCCTGTCTCTTAAATCTCCTGCATTGACAGGTGGGGTTCTTTACCACTAAAGCTACCTGGGAAGCTATTTATATACGTATGTGCCTGTATTATATATGCACATATATTTTGCACATATGTCTATGCATACATTTTGCATATATATTGCACATATGCAAAATATGAATGTATTTATATATACATGTGTATATATATCATATATTCATATCGATGTATATATTTTGTGTGAAAGTTGCTCAGTCGTGTCCAACTCTTTGTGACCCCATGGACTGTATAGTCCATGGAATTCTCCAGGCCAAAATACTGGAGTGGGTAGCCTTTCCCTTCTCCTGAGGATCTTCCTAGCCCAGGGATCGAATCCAGGTCTCCCGCATGGCAGGCGGATTCTTTACCAGCTGAGCCACAAAGGAAGCCCAAGAATACTGGAGTGGGCAGCCTATCCCTTCTCCAGGGATCTTCCTGACCCAGCAATGGAACTGAGGTCTCCTGCACTGCAGGTGGATCCTTTACCAACTTAACTATCAGGGAAGCCCTCATATATATACAAAAAAATCTTAAAAGATTTAGGGTTGAAGCATCCCACTCTCCCTTTCCCATCTCCCCAAACTGCATTCTAAGCCTAGCGTTCTCTCTGCCCATTCTTAAACACTGAGCTTCCCAAATAAAAACATGAATTAAGCATGCAGAGTGTGACGTGCTTCCTCCACCCCCACGGGGCAGCAGAGCCAAGATACTCCTCGGCCAGGGCCGGCCTGGACTCTCCAGGTGAGAGGAAGGGGGTAGGCAGCCAGGGCTGAGATGAGGCCCTGCCCATCCAGCTCCTCGGTTCCCAGCAGACACCGCTACACAATATTCTCTTTTATTTTACTTTTATTTTTTTAAATATTTTTTTCTATGTGGACCATTTTTAAAGTCTGTATTGCATTATTACAATATTGCTTCTGCTGTTTATATTTTGGGTTTTTGGCCTCAAGGAATGTGGGATCCTAACTCTCCAACCAGGGATCGAACCCACACCTCCCTTGCACTGGAAAGTGAAGTCTTGACCACTGGACGGCCGGGAAAGTCCCTATTTTACTTTTAAACACTGAATGGGTACCGACTGTCGACGTAGAGACCCATGCTAGGGGCATTCCTAAGTGTCATCTCCAAATGTGAAAACCAGAGGGGCTTGTGGTATTCAGCTCCGAATGAAGGGGAGCGTGTTATCCTTGGTCAGGATCCCATTTTCCAGATGGGGAAACAGGTTCAAAGGGACGTGAACTGCCCCACGGATGCACTGGAGTCAAATCCTGGCAGCCCAGTGTCAACCCGGCCTCCTAGGTTACCTCCCTCACCTCCACTTTATTTATTAAAAAAAATTTAAAAACTTTATCTGGCTTTGCTGTGCAGGATGTGGGGTCTTAGTTCCTGACCAGGGATCGAACCTGTGCCCCCCGCAGTGGGAGCTCAGAGTCTTAACCCTGGGCCGCCAGGGGAGTCCCTTGCCTCTACTTTAATTCTTTAACAGCATTTAAAGAATTAAATGTTGGGAGCTGCTATAGTTCCCAAATGTTTTCATGATAAATAACATTTCAGGAATCTGTTGCTGAGGCCTGGGGGAAATCTGGGAAAGACAGAAGGATTTTTTTTCTGCCCCCTCCCCCATAAAAAGTACAGGCAAAGGACTTGTTTAAGCAGCTCATCTGGGAAAGGCTACATGATGTGGGAGTGTTCAACTGTCATGGGGGTCTGAGGTCAGACAGACCTGGGCTCCAGTCCTGGCTGTGCCTCATGCCAGTTGTGTGACCTTGGGCAGCGTGCTCCACCTCTCTGAGCCCACACCTGCTTGTGACCGCTAGATCCTTTATTACTATCTATACTGTACTAGTCTTGAAAAGTCAGTTAGTCGCTCAGTCACATCCAACTCTTTGTGACCCCATGGACTGTACCCCGCCAGGCTCCTCAATTCACGGGATGTCCCAGGCAAGAATACTGGAGTGGGTGGCCTTTCCCTTCTCCAGGGGATCTTCCCAACCCAGGGATCAAGCCCTAGTCTCCTGCATTGCAGGGAGATTCTCTACTGTCTGGGCCACCAGGGAATGCTAGTCTTAGCTTCTACCGAATACGGCTGAGATGGCCCTGCCATCGAAGCACCTCCTGACCAGCGTGAAGTTCGCTTTCTGCACAGACAGCCTTCCCAGGGAGTCACTGGGTTCTTCTCATACGCAGTTTACAAACAGGCCTGCATGTCCACCTGCGCACGCTCGTGCACACCACTGGCCCAGAGTGACTCTGCTCTTTTGACTGGGCTTTTTCACGCAGTGGAGGAGCTCGTTGGGACCTCACTTTGGGTGCAAAGAATCCAAATCCCCAGGAAGGGGTTAGGCACCGAAGGAGGAGGTCATGTTCAAAAGGGACGCCGGACGCTGTTTCTGATGCCTCCCTCCTGGGGGAAGCACAGGTCGGGGGTTGCCAGGACCCGTCCCTCCCCGTCCTGCTGGAACATGCCAACAGGGTCACTCTGCAGGCCCTGGGGGAACCACGGTCATGGTCACTGTCCAAGGGGAGGTCCCTGGAGGGCTCTCCACTTCAGAATCCAGCTCTGCGGCCTGTGCTGCCAGAGAGAATGAAAACAGAAGAGGATGCGGCGAGTTCGCCTCTGAATCTCAGCCGCTGCCCTCCACCCCCTTGGGCTTTCCAGTACTGTGATGCCTGCGGCCTGAGTTTTTTAATCAACCCGCCCACGCTGGGGAAAAAAGCCAGTGGCAATTTTTTCAGATCTTCCCCCAGCTCCCTATTTATAGCACATTGACAGGCGAGGGATGGCTTCCAGCAATACCTGGGGAACCCACACCAGGGACCCAGGCCTCAGGTGGGCCCCGCGGCTCTCAGGTGGCTCTGGGGGCCACTGGGACCCACTCACCATCCCAAAGAGAGGGGATTCCCAGGTGCACATGGCCGAGGGGGACCGAAAGAAGGTTAGGTCTTCCCTGGTGGCTCAGTGGTAAAGAATCCACCTGCTGACACAGGAGACACAGGTTCGATCCCTGGGGTCGGGAAGATCCCACATGCCACAGGGCAACTAGGCCTGCGGGCCACATCTGTTGGGCCTGGGCTCTAGGGCCCGGGAGCCGCAACTACTGAAGCCCACGCGCGCGACACCCTGAGCTCTGCAATAAGAGAGGCCACTACAGTGAGAAGAAGCCCACACATCAGAGCAGCCCCAGGTCACCACGTCTGCAGAAAAGCCTGTGCAGCGGGAAGACCCAGCAAAGCCCCAGACACTTTTCTTTAAAAAGCTGGCTAGTCGAGCATTATGAGAGCAAAAGGGCCCCAGGCCTCCCGAGCGGGACACACCTCTTATTCGTTTTCCGTCTGGGTTAACCAAGAGTGATGGGGCTGGTACTGGGCTCCCCAGGGAAAAGAAGGAGGTTCTGAATGGGAATCTCTGGTGCAGACAGGCCTGGGTTCCAAGACCCGCTTTGCCCACGCCTAGTGGCAGGGCCCTGGGGTGGGGGTGGGGTCTCACTGGGCCTCAGTTATCCCATCTGTACAACGGGAACAATCATCATACTTCATTCAGTTGTTGTTGAAGACCAAACAAATATTTGTTTTAGGTTTGGTGAGTCTGGGTCTCCTTGTACCGGAGGCCACGTGACTCTGAAAACTGCCCCGGCTCAAAGTCTGCGCTCTGTTTTGCCAAATCTTAGGACTGCTCTGGGAGTTTGTCCAGTGGCTGGCGGGAGAGGGGAGGTATCGGGGGAGTGTCATTTGTTGAGCTGCGCCAGGTGGGAAGCCAGAGCCAGGTGGTGGTTGTAAAGTTAACCGGGGAGGACACGGCCCCTCCAAAGGAGTGTCATCAGATGCGAATCCCTGGAATGAAAGTGACCTCGGTGAGTGGGGCTTAGATCGTCGGGTGGGAGTCAAAGCCCCGAAGGTTCCCTGGAACTCCCTGGGCTTCACCCGCCTGGTTTAAAGGGAGCCCAGGTGGACTAAGAGCCTCGGACAATATCCGCCTGGCCGCAGCCCCCAGAACCATTGGAAAGCCCAAGATGGCAGCGGTGCAGGGTCAGGGGGATGGCGCTATAAACCCAGGGCTCATGTGCTCCTTGAGGGGAAAGGACCAGTTTGTGACTCCAAGTCCCACTTTGGGCTTGAGAAGCCCCCAGGAAGGGGCTGGATTCTACAACTTGTGGACAGGCTTGTGCACACTGCTAATTTTTCTCCTCGTGTAAGTGAATTCCATTGTAGAGGTGAAAAACAAACACATTCTGACAAATTAGAATATCGACTGGGATGGGTTTCCCGTTGCTAGGCAACCAGAGGCTGTTGCTACGGTGCACATCCCATCCTCTAGTCACCCCCGCCCAGGACTTGAGTGTGGAATAATGGGGTACTACAGATGTTAAAGGTCTGGCCACAGCAATACTTGATCGAGAAATTTGCAGCTCATTAATTCTTAATCTTGAACAAATACCCACCATGTTTGTGGTGTTTCCTGGCTTAGAGGGTACTACCACGTGACTCACTCCCATCGCATTTTCCCCTTCTTCAGCCCCTAAGGGGCA
This sequence comes from Madoqua kirkii, assembly GCA_006408675.1. Classification (NCBI taxonomy): domain Eukaryota; kingdom Metazoa; phylum Chordata; class Mammalia; order Artiodactyla; family Bovidae; genus Madoqua; species Madoqua kirkii. The sequence goes on from SJYC01069744.1 coordinate 6,159, forward strand.
AGGACTATCCACAGCCCCCTTTAACGCTGGGTATGTGTGTGTGGGTGTGTGGGTGTTGTGGGGGAGGGGTGGCCAAGGCTTGGCCAGAGAAAGGGGCTTGCTCCAGGTCACAGGGCTAGGACACAGTGGAGCTGGGGTTCAAATTTATGTCTACTGACCTCCAGACCTTGGAAGTTGCCAGGCAGACCCATGAACTCGGGGTCTAAATCAGAACCACTGAACTCAGCTTTGAGAGGCTGGAAAATGGGGATCCACCATCTCTTTACATACAGTAATTGTGGGGAGGCGTGCAGCCTCGATCGGCTAATTCTGAACAGGTCCCTCCTCGCAGGAGTGAGGCTGGCGGCTGCAGCCTGCCTAGTCCCTGTCTCCCCGCAGCCCTCCTAGGCAAGCTGCATTACCTCGGCTCCCTGCTTCTTACTAGGTAATTGCCTCTCTGAGCACCACAGGCAATGAGTGTTCCTTTTATAAATATCTTCAAAGCAGCATCCCCAGAATTCCCAACAGAGAAGAGATGAACACGGATGCTCATGGGACCCCTTAAGACTGCCTAGATCCCATATTAATTCTTCCTCCACTGCTGCTCAGTTGGGAGCTTGTTGAGGGGGGGGTGTGCAACTGGCTGGGGCTTTTCTCTGCTTAAGTACTGAAGCTGGCACCCCTTTCTTTCAAAGTGAAGAACAAGTAGGGATTGGGATTCCCAAAGCCCAAAGACAGGCCACCTCCCTGAGCTCCCTGGAAGCCTCCTGAGGCAGCTGGTAACCACAGACCACTCTGCACAGGCATACAAGCGTCTGGCATGTGATAAATGATGCCCATGCGGGGTGACCCAGGCCATAAGGTCAGCTTGGCAATACTTCCGTGGGTTGCAGAGACACAGTCCTGCATTTCTTTAAAGAACTCTGAATTCCCATGAAAGATTATTTTAATTTGCTTTTCATCACTGCAAGCTGGCAGTCCACCTCTAAGATGAACCCCAAAATGAAAAAATACATGGAAATGCCAGAATCAGGAATGGTGCTGTACTGGACAGTCAGTGTATGTTCAGCTTGGGGCTTCTTAATGAATCCAAGAAACCAGGACAGAGTTAATTCAAAAGGGTGGCTCATGCTATAGTGAAGGGAAAAAAAGGAGCCTGTGCAAACTCATTTCTACAAATGAACCCACCGAGATCACGCAGAGACTGTGGCAAGCAGACTGTGTTACGAGGCATGCATACTGCTCCCTATAGGAAAATTATCTCCCTTCTTGAGCACAGGTGTGGTCATGGGGTTTAGCCCTAGCCAATGACGTGTGAGCAGAAGTGATGTCATCTATTTCCAGGCAGAATCTTTAAGAGCCAGTAATGGATGCTGCATTCTCTTTCCCTCAGCCCTGTGGCTGGTCATGTCCCTGGCAAGTGGCTCCACTAACCGGGGCCTCAGAGAGACAAAGACATGAAACGTAAACAGAGCCAGCGTCGGTGGACATGTGGAGCACTCAGGGAAGAAAGCAGTCTTTCTGTTTAAAGCCACTGAAGTTTTGGGGGCTGTTTGTTACTGCAGCATAACCTAACCCCCCTGACAGATGCAGACGCAAACAGTTTTTGAGACAAGGACAAGAAAAATGAACCGCTACATACTGAACAAAGACTGCAGGACAGCCACTCACCTGACATACTTAAGAGCAGGGGCCTCTGAGGCCCACTGGCCTGGCTCTGCTGCTCTTTGCCTGTGCGACCTTAAGCAGGAGTGGCTGAACCTCCCTGGGTCTCTGTCCCCCACCGTAAACCGTTTACTTGCTGGAAACTTTCCCAAATATGCGCAGGTCCTGGCAGGAGGACAGACTCTCTCAGGGAGGGATGAGCAATTTTTGCTTTGAAAGGAAATCACTTGATTAGGACGTAATGGCTAATAACAGTAATTGAGCAGAAAGAGAAAAAGACTTACAGGAAAAGAGGCTATGCCCGCTCCGATCCCCCAGCACAAGTCCAGTCCCCTGATGACTCAGGAATGAGCTCTGAAGATGAGGCGGGCATACAATGGTGCCCTCCCAAGACACAGAAGATGTTGATCTCAAGTGTTCTTGTTTGTTGTCTTGTTTGTTAACCTCATTTGCTGCCTATTGCCAAGTCCCCCAGTCTGAAGGAAAACAAAGTGAAGAGTGTCCATTTCACGAGTCCATGACGCTTTCCTAAAGCCTTTGACCTTCACAGTCAGACCCTACGGGCCTGGAAACAGAACAGACAACTCTGGGCGTGGGAGTGGATGGCTGCTGACAACTTGTCCTCCTGTGGCCAGGTTTTCAAAAACAAAGTAACAATTTCGTGCTGCAAATGGAAACCATTACCCAAATAAGAGAAAAATGAGGGCTTCCCTGGTGGCTCAGTGCTAAAGAATCCGCCTGCCAATGCAAGGGACACAGGTTCCCTCCCTGGGTCGGGAAGATCCCCCACAAACCACGGAGCAACCCAGCCCATTCACCACAGACGCTGAGCCCATGGGCCCCAAGGTGGAGCCTGCAGCCTAGAGCCTGTGCGCCACCACGCAGCCGACAGCTAACCGAGAGCAGCCCCGCTCGCCGCAACCAGAGAAACGCCCTCGCAGCAGCGAAGACCCAGTGCAGCCAAAAATAAATAAACAGATCATGCTTTTTTAAAAAAGAGCAAATATGAGGTGGTCCAGTGGCCAAAACTCTGCGATCCCAATACAGGGGGCCTGGGTGCCATCCCAGGTCAGGGAACTATATCTGCCGGTGCAACTAAGAGTTCACGTGCCGAAACTAGGAGTTCTCACGGCTCAGCTAAAGATCCCGTGTGATACCACAAAGATGAAAGATCCCACGTGCCGCAACTAAGATCAGCACAGCCAAATAAAGACATATTTTTAAAGGAGAGAAAAAAAAAAGAACTAAGATGAGAACATCAGTGACACTCTCCTGCTTGCCCATGCCAGACATCAATAATCAATTACAGAACTGATGACAAGCCCTGAGAATCCCCAACACAGCACCCCAGGCAGCCACTGCATCATTCAGAGTTAGCAGGTAGGCGGAGACCTGCTTGGTACCCTGCTCTACGTTATCTTTTATCAGAGTCATGAGATTACAAAGCTGAAGGGTACTGGGGAGGTTATCCTAGCTTTCAGCCTAGGAGAGGGTGTGTGTGTGTGTGTTTGTGTGTGTATAGATATATATAAAATGAAACAGCAGATGTATGTACTGGGGAGTTTATCCTAGCTTTCAGCCTCCATTTCACGAGTCCATGACGCTTTCCTAAAGCCTTTGACCTTCACAGTCAGACCCTACGGGCCTGGAAACAGAACAGACAACTCTGGGCGTGGGAGTGGATGGCTGCTGACAACTGTGTCCTCCTGTGGCCAGGTTTTCAAAAACAAAGTAACAATTTCGTGCTGCAAATGGAAACCATTACCCAAATAAGAGAAAAATGAGGGCTTCCCTGGTGGCTCAGTGCTAAAGAATCCGCCTGCCAATGCAAGGGACACAGGTTCCCTCCCTGGGTCGGGAAGATCCCCCACAAACCACGGAGCAACCCAGCCCATTCACCACAGACGCTGAGCCCATGGGCCCCAAGGTGGAGCCTGCAGCCTAGAGCCTGTGCGCCACCACGCAGCCGACAGCTAACCGAGAGCAGCCCCGCTCGCCGCAACCAGAGAAACGCCCTCGCAGCAGCGAAGACCCAGTGCAGCCAAAAATAAATAAACAGATCATGCTTTTTTAAAAAAGAGCAAATATGAGGTGGTCCAGTGGCCAAAACTCTGCGATCCCAATACAGGGGGCCTGGGTGCCATCCCAGGTCAGGGAACTATATCTGCCGGTGCAACTAAGAGTTCACGTGCCGAAACTAGGAGTTCTCACGGCTCAGCTAAAGATCCCGTGTGATACCACAAAGATGAAAGATCCCACGTGCCGCAACTAAGATCAGCACAGCCAAATAAAGACATATTTTTAAAGGAGAGAAAAAAAAAAGAACTAAGATGAGAACATCAGTGACACTCTCCTGCTTGCCCATGCCAGACATCAATAATCAATTACAGAACTGATGACAAGCCCTGAGAATCCCCAACACAGCACCCCAGGCAGCCACTGCATCATTCAGAGTTAGCAGGTAGGCGGAGACCTGCTTGGTACCCTGCTCTACGTTATCTTTTATCAGAGTCATGAGATTACAAAGCTGAAGGGTACTGGGGAGGTTATCCTAGCTTTCAGCCTAGGAGAGGGTGTGTGTGTGTGTGTTTGTGTGTATATAGATATATATAAAATGAAACAGCAGATGTATGTACTGGGGAGTTTATCCTAGCTTTCAGCCTAGGGGAGGGTGTGTGTGTGTGTGTGTGTGTCTGTGTGTGTGTGTGTGTGTGTGTGTGTGTATAGATATATACAAAATTAAACAGCAGATGTATGTACAGGACTCAAACCATAAGCACATTAAGTCCAGAGTAGCTGCATAAGGAATATCAGTTCCCACCCCCCACCCTCATCAAAATGGGACCAGGGCAGTTTCCAACTCAGAGCTCAGGTTAACTGCAGAGTTTACGCTCTGGGTGGTGGCACAGAGATGCTCGCGGGCTTGAGTCCGAAGGCTGGTGCTCGGTGCTGACCCCATGTCCTCCCACCTGCGTGAGCCTGAATAGGTCATTTCATCTCCCTGAACCCCAGTTTCCCAAAATGTATGGTGGGATGACACCACCTGCCTCGTGGGGTGTCTGGGAGGATCAGAAGCATCAGAGCACATGCAGCTGTTGGAAGGGTGCCCGGCACAGGGCACTCGGGGAACGCACAGGGTCTCTCCCAGGAGCTGGGAAAGGCCAGGCCCTGGGGAGACGGCCCAGAGGAAAACACTCTCTCTGTCTATTTCCGGAGCCACCACCCGTGATGGGGGCAGAAGCAGCACCTTGTCTCGTGGCTGCCATTGTAACAGCATCTAAAAGGTCCTATTTCCCCATTAGGAGGTGTTAATTAACCACACATCTGGCTCGGATGCGCTAGACTTTGAGAGCAGAAAGGCAATCTCCAGGGTGAGAAGGCAGAGGAGAAAGCGGGAGGCTCCTGCTGTGAGAAGCGGCGCACAGGGCCCAGGGGACACAGGACCTGCGGCGGGGCGGCCAAGGGTCCGGAGGCCCTCAGGTCTTTGTGGCGCCCTCTGGCAAGTCGATGGATCTCTCCAGGACGCGGCTGTCACACCTCCAAAATGGAACGTATAGGATGACGGCTACAGTGACTGCTAACGTTTACAGCGTTAGTAAGAGACACTGTGCTAAGCGCGCTGTCTGCGTTATTAGCTCATTCACGTCTTTTTAAAAATTTTTCACTTTATTTTACTCTATTTTTTGGCCACTCCTTGCGGCATGTGGGGTCTTACTTCTCCGACCAGGAATGGAACCCGAGCCCCCCGTAGGGAAAGGGCAGAGTCTTAACCACTGGGCCGCCAGCAAAGTCCTAGATCGTTTTACTCTTTTTCTCTTTCACTCGTTTTAAGTCTTTATTGAATTTCTTACAATACTGCTTCTGTTGTTTATGTTTTTTTTTTCTTTTTAGCCGAGAGGCATGTGGGATCCTAGCTCCTCCACGAGGGATTGAACCCACACCTCCTGCACTGGAAGGTGAAGTTTTAACCACAGGACCACCAGGGAAGTCCCAGCTCATTCAGTCTTTACATTAAATCTGCATATGTGTGTATACATATATATTACTTATATACACAAAATAATAAGTAACGTTATCCCCATCTTACCTAAGAAGACACTGAGGCTCAGAGGCACTAAGGAGCTGGCCCCAGGCTGCAGCGCTGACAAGGGGCACACAGGGGGTCTAGGGCAGGGCTGTGGGACCCCCTGCGGGCCCAGCGGGCTTCCCGCTCTGAGCCCAGGATGCAGAAGTCATCTCGCATGACTGGTCACTGCAGGACCCGGGTCAGGTTTAAGGTGCTGGTTGGCAGAACGAACAGCACAAGCTGTGCTTAGGGCTGCCGGCGTCAGAGACACCTCGTTCTATTTCCAGGGTCTCTGAGGGACGATTTTGTTTCGGCAAACTGATCGAGAACGACTGAAAACAAAATGCCAGAGCTTCTGAAAACAAGAGAGAAGAGCTTCTGCAGAACCAGGGCTGGGAGAGGGTGAGGGAATCAGATTCCAGCTTCCCTCCCTCCCTCCCTCTCTCCCTCCTTCCCTCCTTCTCTCTCAGGCTCCATCAGGAGGGCAGGGGTGGGCAGGGAACTGTGCCCCACCCTCCTCTCACAGCAGGAACTGCAGGCCAGCCAAGCCTGTGGTAAACACAGGAATCCAGCCACCAAGCCCTCTGGCACATTCATTAATTAAACTCTATGGATTTGCTCTGTTCCCGGAAACCTCCACTCCTGTCAGTAATAATTGGAGGCCGACCAGGCTCAAGCTATAAGAACTGCGTGCGAGGTACTCAGCCACAACGGCGCACAGTAAGAAACTGGGGGGCCTGGGGGGCGGTTCTGGACTGGCCACATCCAGAACCTCCGAGCCTCAGGCCCCTTTTCAGAGCAAAGGGCCCTGAGTGGACAGAGTGCCTCTTCTGGCCTCTCGGGGCGGCCCAGGACTGTCCCATGAATGCCCAGACAGCAATGATGGACACTTCCATGCACGGACCTTCCTCTCTGCCCAATAAAAACAGAGGAGGGAATGAATTCATGTTGACTCTATAAAGGCAGAGTCTTTTAATGGAAACTAATGTAATGCAACCAGAGGGGGGCAAATAAAGGACTGGGCACGTTTCCCAAAGTGTGTTATGTAAGATACCAACCCAGTGAATATGGACATGGAACAACAGACTGGTTCCAAATAGGAAAAGGAGTACGTCAAGGCTGCATATTGTCACCCTGCTTATTTAACTTATGTGCAGAGTACATCATGAGAAACGCTGGGCTGGATGAAGCACAAGCTGGAATCAAGATTGCCAGGAGAAATATCAATAACCTCAGATATGCAGATGATATTATCCTTATGGCAGAAAGTGAAGAGGAACTAAAAAGCCTCTTGATGAAAGTGAAAGAGGAGAGTGAAAAGTTGGCTTAAAGCTCAACATTCAGACAACTAGGTCATGTCATCTGGTCCTATCATTTCATGGGAAATAGATGGGGAAACAGTGGAAACAGTGTCAGACTTTATTTTGGGGGTCTCCAAAATCATGGCAGATGGTGATTGCAACCATGAAATTAAAAGATGCTTACTCCTTGGAAGGAAAGTTATGACCAACCTAGACAACATATTCAAAAGCAGAGACATTACTTTGCCAAGTAAGGTCCGTCTAGTCAAGGCTATGGTTTTTCCAGTGGTCATGTATGGATGTGAGAGTTGGACTGTGAAAAAAGCTGAGCATCAAAGAATTGATGCCTTTGAATTGTGGTGTTGGAGAAGCCTCTTGAGAGTCCCTTGGACTGCAAGGAGATCCAACCAGTCCATTCTAAAGATCAGTCCTGGGTGTTCTTTGGAAGGAATTATGCTAAAGCTAAAACTCCAGTACTTTGGCCACCTCATTCCAACTCACTGGAAAAGACTCTGATGCTGGGAGGGATTGGAGGCAGGAGGAAAAGGGTACAACAGAGGATGAGATGGCTGGATGGCATCACCGACTCGATGAACGTGAGTTTGAGTGAACTCTGGCAGTTGGTGATGGACAGGGAGGCCTGGCGTGCTGTAATTCATGGGATCGCAAAGAGTTGGACACGACTGAGCGACTGAACTGAACCCAGTGAAACCCTTTGTGAACTCCATACTCGATGCACGCCATCCAGTCCTCTCATCTGAAGGGATGTTTCCCCAATTCCGGAGTAGGCATTTCTGAAAGTGGACAGCTGACCATTGGGATGTCAATTCCCTGCTGTGACCTTCTACCCCTAGAGTCAAAGAATGGATCTATAGCTCTCCTCTCTCTGGAGAGAGCTCAGACAGACAGGATGCCAGCGGCCTTCTCTGGAGTTTCCTAATGTACATTTGCATAATTAAAGGCTCTGAAAAGTCCTGCACTAGAAGCATTATTTAACCAAGCGATTCTTAAATGAACTGTCTCTAGTAGTTTCTATGTGTGGAACAGGGATCAACAACTCAAGTGTGGCAAAAAGGAATTCAGGGAAACTCCAGATTGGAAAAGTAAAGGCTGGAAGCCAGTAACGGGGGGGTGGGGGGCGTGGGGGGGGGTTCCTGGTGCTGATAAGATGGGGATGGTCAACAGGACAAGCATCTAGGATCCCTTCCCTGGTCTGATTTCCGGGGAACACATCCATGTAATATCCATCCTTTGACTCATCCGTTTCCTAAGAGGTACCATTCACATCCATCTCAAGTTCCTCCCAGCAGCCTCTAGAAACATCCTGCTGTCGTTCAGTCGCTACGTCACGTCTGACTGTGACCCCGTGGTCTGTGGCACCCCAGGCTTCTCTGGGAGTGCCAGAGAAGTTTGCCCAAACTCATGTCCATTTAGTTGATGATGCTGTCTAACCCTCTCACCATCTCATCCTCTGCCTCCCCCCTTCTTTTCCCTTCAATCTTTCCCAGCATCAGGGGCTTTTCCAATGAGTCGGCTCTTTGCATCAGGTGACCACAGTATAAATGGCAACCCGCTCCAGTGTTCTTGCCTGGGAGATCCCATGGGCAGAGGAGCTTGGCAGGCTACAGTCCACAGGATTGCACAGAGCTGGACACAACAGAGCATAAGCAGCAGGTAGGTATGTCTTACAAACAAGGAAACTGAGGCTCCGGGAGGTGTGGGCAGCAGCCCACAGTGGCCCAGAAGCTAAACGGCTGGTCTCAGCTTTGATCCTCAGTCACTCTTACTCTGCAGCCGGCCTGCTTTCTTATGCTCCTGACCTTGTGGTTCCCTGCCCTGCTGGAACCTTGGGATCACCTGGGGAGCTATGAAAGCTCCAGCTTCTGGGACAGCATCCCAGATCGACGGTGTCAGACTCTGAGAGGTGAGGGCCTAGGGAACCTCAGTCCGCTAACAATGGTTTTGCAAATTGGGAGGCTGAGAGCTCTTTGCCAGGGAAAAGGAAGGTTTTTGGAAACGTCCCAAATCCTGCTTGCAGATGATCATCGATTTAGAACAAGCAGCGCTGTGCAAGAGGGAGCAAGTGTGTCCTGTGTTTTGTTTTTTAAAGCCTGACTTAAATCGGTTCTGGGAACAATGCAAACAGCGTTCCTAACACGTCCCACACGACAGGAACAGCAGCCCTCAGCAGCCCCGTCACCGGAACAGGGGCTCACAGGCGTCTCCTCAAGGCACGCGCTGCATGGAGTGGATTCACACGTATCCTCGGTCATCCTCCAATCAACCCTGTGAGGTGATGCCTGTCACCCGCTTCCGGAGAGGAAGACTCGGAGGACACAGGCGCAAACAACCTGCCCACCCGGCCTGGAGGTGGCAGAGTCGGGACTTGACCCTGAAACCCATCTGCCCCATACCTGGGGCGCCTCCGAAAGAAAAGGGGTGGCTCCAGCCTGGCCTCAGAGGGCAGGGAGAAGAATGCGTGTCCCTGAACCCCAGGACCTCTCAGAGCCTGTCCCACAGAACAGACAAAACAGGACACAGGGGACACGGGGCAGGCGGCCAGGGCTGGAGGCGGCCCCGGCGCTGAATGGCTCGCCAGGGTGACATCAGCCGTAGCAGATGTGAATGGCTCCTTCACCTGACCTGCCACACCGCTCAGGGGCCTGGAGGTGACTTCATCCACCCCACCTCCCACCCTGGAGCAGACCCATGTTGCCTGCCAGGCCCTGGAGGGAGAAAAGCTGAACCAAAGACCCAGGCGACAGCCGCTCGCCTTAGAAGCAGGCCTGGGGACCAGGCACCCGCTGCGTGTGGGCTGACAGGGTCCCAGGCACCCTCACATGCTGAGCCCTGTGTACTGACGACCCCTAAGAGGCCATCGCGTGGGCTGCAGGCAGGCCCCTGGGACCTAGCTTTCTCGGGCTGAACGACATCTGGCCGGGACCACGGGAGCCAGACCCAGGACAGGCCCCGCCACCAGGCTGCTGTGCGTCATCAGCAAAGCACCAGGCCTGTGCGAATGTCCGCTCGCCTCCGACTGGGGGCGTGAATAGCACCACAGCGCCCATTTTCCATTTTCCTTTATTAGCTTTAGAGAAACCTCTCTAAGCAAAATCACAGATGCCCGATACATTACAAAGATTGAGGAGCAACCAGCTCTGGGATGCGGTGGGTAAGGGTGGGGAGAGGGGGCTGGAGCCCAGGAAGACACCTCCCTCCTCCTGGTTCCTCCACCTCCATGAAGATCTCTAGCAGAATACAGCCTGAAAGCCCCTCTGCCTCCCATAATCGCAGGTTTAAGTGTCTCCGTTTCCCCAGGAGGGACGGGTCTGGGGGGTGGGCAGGGAGAGAGGTTTTCAGCCCAGGGGGTGGGTCTCTGGTGCCACAGGCCCAGGGAGGTGCCCGGGCTCTAAGTGCAGGCCCAGGCGCTGGGGCGTTTTGTGACCTCACCTAGATGCCTTGATTTCTCACTCAAATCTTTCAGAGTCTCCTCCACCCGCAACGGACAGTCATTCCGCCTTCATGGACTCTTTTCAATGTGAGTTTTCATAGCATGAAGACAACTCTCTTTTTGCACTTCTATTTCTACATTTACCTAACAGCTAAGCAGGTTATGCAGCTTGGCTCCAAGCGAAACTGGCAAAGAGGTGTGGCATGGAACTCATTGGATCTCTACTCATCTATTCAAGAAGCATTACTGAAATGCCAGGTAAAGAGGACCGACTGGAAGGGGCATGAAGGAATTTTTGAGGGAGTGATTATATTCTATGCAGCCAAAGATGGAGAAGCTCTATACAGTCAACAAAAACAAGACCAGGAGCTGACTGTGGCTCAGATCATGAACTCCTTATTACCAAATTCAGACTTAAATTGAAGAAAGTAGGGAGAACCGCTAGACCATTCAGGTATGACCTAAATCAAATCCCTTATGATTATACAGTGGAAGTGAGAAATAGATTTAAGGGCCTAGATCTGATAGATAGAGTACCTGATGAGCTAGGGAATGAGGTTCGTGACACTGTACAGGAGACAAGCATCAGGACCATCCCCATGGAAAAGAAATGCAAAAAAGCAAAATGGCTATCTGGGGAGGCCTTACAAATAGCTGTGAAAAGAAGAGAGGCGAAAAGCAAAGGAGAAAAGGAAAGATATAAGCATCTGAATGTAGAGTTCCAAAGAATAGCAAGAAGAGATAAGAAAGCCTTCTTTAGCAATCAATGCAAAGAAATAGAGGAAAACAACAGAATGGGAAAGACTAGAGATTTCTTCAAGAAAATTGGAGATACCAAGGGAACATTTCATGCAAAAATGGCTTGATAAAGGACAGAAATGGTCTGGACCTAACAGAAGCAGAAGATATTAAGAAGTGGCAAGAATACACAGAAGAAATGTACGAAAAAGATCTTCATGACCCAGATAATCATGATGATGTGATCACTAATCTAGAGCCAGACATCTTGGAATATGAGGTCAAGTGGGCCTTAGTGAAGGCCAGTTGGAATTCCAGTTGAGCTGTTTCAAATCTTGAAAGATGATGCTGTGAAAGTGCTGCACTCAATATGCCAACAAATCTGCAAAACTCAGCAGTGGCCACAGGACTGGAAAAGGTCAGTTTTCATTCCAGTC
>SJYC01069745.1:0-47089 GCA_006408675.1 Madoqua kirkii
CCAGTTGGAATTCCAGTTGAGCTGTTTCAAATCTTGAAAGATGATGCTGTGAAAGTGCTGCACTCAATATGCCAACAAATCTGCAAAACTCAGCAGTGGCCACAGGACTGGAAAAGGTCAGTTTTCATTCCAGTCCCAAAGAAAGGCAATGCAAAAGAATGCTCGACTACAGCACAATTGCACTCATCTCACATGCTAGTAAAGTAATACTCAAAATTCTCCAAGCCAGGCTTCAGCAATACGTGAACCGTGAACTTCCAGATGTTCAAGCTGGTTTTAGAAAAGGCAGAGGAACCAGAGATCAAATTGCCAACATCCACTGGATCATGGAAAAAGCAGTAGAGTTCCAGAAAAACATCTATTTCTGCTTTCCTGACTATGCCAAAGCCTTTGACTGTGTGGATCACAATAAACTGTGGAAAATTCTGAAAGAGATGGGAATACCAGACCTGCCTCTTGAGAAATCTGTATGCAGGTCAAGAAGCAACAGTTAGAACTGGACATGGAAAAACAGACTGGTTCCAAATAGGGAAAGGAGTACGTCAAGGCTGTCTACTGTCACTCTGCTTATTTAACTTATATGCAGAGTACATCATGAGAAATGCTGGACTGGAAGAAACATAAGCTGGAATCAAGATTGCCGGGAGAAATATCAATAACCTCAGATATGCAGATGACACCACCCTTATGGCAGAAACTGATGAGGAACTAAAAAAGCCTCTTGATGAAAGTGAAAGAGGAGAGCAAAAAAGTTGGCTTAAAGCTAAACATTCAGAAAACAAAGATCATGGCATCCGGTCCCATCACTTCATGGGAAATAGATGGGGAAACAGTGGGAACAATATCAGACTTTGTTTTTGGGGGGCTCCAAAATCACTGCAGATAGTGACTGCAGCCATGAAATTAAAAGATGCTTACTCCTTGGAAGGAAAGTTATGACCAACCTAGACAGCATATTCAAAAGCAGAGACATTACTTTGCCAACAAAGGTCCATCTAGTCAAGGCTATGGTTTTTCCTGTGGTCGTGTATGGATGTGAGAGTTGGACTGTGAAGAAGGCTGAGTGCCGAAGAATTGATGCTTTTGAACTGTGGTGCTGGAGAAGACTCTTGAGAGTCCCTTGGACTGCAGGGAGATCCAACCAGTCCATTCTGAAGGAGATCAGCCCTGGGAATTCTTTGGAAGAAATGATGTTAAAGCTGAAATTCCTGTACTTTGGCCACCTCATGAGAAGAGTTGACTCATTGGAAAAGACTCTGATGCTGGAAGGGATTGGAGGCAGGAGGAGAAGGGGACGACCGAGGATGAGATGGCTGGATGGCATCACGGACTCGATGGACGTGAGTCTGAGTGAACTCCAGGAGATGGTGATGAACAAGGAGGCCTGACGTGCTGCGATTCATGGGGTCACAAAGAGTTGGAAACAAATGAGCGAACTGAGAATGTTCTAGAATGTGACAGAGTTGTGGGTTACATGGGTGTGTGCATTTGTCAAAACTCATCAACAGGTATGCTTAACATATGTGCATTCTGCCTTATGGAAATCAACCCTCAAAATATTTATGACATTTTATACGTCTTTTACAACATGTTGTTGTTTGGTGGCTAAGTTGTGTCCCCATGGACCACTCCCCTGTCCTACACTGTCCCCCGGAGTTTGCCCAGATTCATGTCCATTGAGTTGGTGATGTGATCTAACCATCTCACTCTCTGCATTTTATGACACAGCAATGAATATAACAATGTTAATATCTGTAATAAGAACTTCTTAGAGCCAACTACATACCAGGTAGTGTCTGAGGTGCTCTGCATGTTATCAATGGATGGACTCTTCACAACAACCCTAGGAAGTGCTATTATTATCCCCATTTTAGAAATAAGGAAACCGAGGCACAGAGTAACTTGCCTGCACACCTCTAGCGGATTCCCAAGCTGGGGTTCCAACAGACATGTCTGGCTCCAGAGTCTGCCTTTTGTCACTAACTAGCTCTGACTCTCAGCAAAACTGAGTGTGGCCCCTGTCCTCACAGCACTTTGAGGGGAGACTTAATATAACACCTCAGTGGCTCAGTTCACGGGACGAAAAGTGCACAGAAGTATTAGGGAGAAGCCCTGCCTCGGTGTGCAAAGGCCTGGGCCTCCAAGTGAGTGCCTCCTTTCTGAGTTAAACCTTTGAGCGATCCTGAGGGTGAAGTCAAGTCAGGTCTGTGAATGCACCTGGCACCGTGCTCGGCGCACAGCTGGTCCTTAATACAGGTTGGCTGAATCAGTGAGTGGATGATGGAATCCCAACTAGCTGCTGAGCAGGCTTCAGAAGCCTGCCTCTGGCAACACAGCCTGTTGGTTCACAACGGGCTTGGGATTCACTCTCAGAAGGCTGCCTGACCCCAGCCCCGCTCTGTCATGTAAACAAAGATCTGTGAGTGCAGCGCGGCACTGAGAACCTTAGGGTCCAGGGAGACGTCTGATGGGGGTGAGCGTAGTGACGCAGGGGACCAGTTAACGGAGTGAGGCTAGAGCTGGGCTTTTCTTCGGCTGGCCAAGACAAGGACCGACCTCAAGTTCTTACAGACATGACTGCAACAGGCCCGGGGCTTCTGTGGTCCCCAGAGAGAACAGCCCGACCTGGAGCAAACGCCTTGAGTGTGGAACTCCCATTCACAACCTGCAGCCTCTCCAGACCACTTTGCTAGCAAGCAAGCACAGCTCCTTTGGGCCGGAGTCATCTACCCGACTCATCGGCTGGTGGGCACCAAGGAGCTTAGAGTCCTTTCGTGCAGGTGTCCATCCATTCATTCATTCATCCCTCCATCAGACCTTTCCTGAGCGTCCCGGCTGTGCCGCGTGTTCTGCTGGACTCTGAGCATGTGGAAGGGTAACTACACCTCAGTATGGCTTTGCCAACAAAGGTCCATCTAGTCAAATCTATGGGTTTTCCAGCAGTCATGTATGGATGTGAGAGTTGGACTATAAAGAAAGCTGAGCGCCGAAAAATTGATGCTTTTGAACTGTGGTGAGAGCCCCTTGGACTGCAAGGAGATCCAACCAGTCCATCCTAAAGGAAATCAGTCCCGAATATTCATTGGAAGGACTGATGCTGAAGCTGAAACTGCAATACTTTGGCCACCTGATGAGAATAACTGACTCATTGGAAAAGACCCTGACGCTGGGAAAGATTGAAGGCGGGAGGTGAAGGGGATGACAGAGGGTGAGATGGTTGGATGGTATCACTGACTCAGTGGACATGAGTTGAGTAGGCTCCAGGAGTTGCTGAGGAACTGAGAAGCCTGGCATGCTACAGTCCATGGGGTCACAAAGAGTCGGACACGACTGAGCGACTGAACTGAACTGATGGCTTTGTGGTCTAGCAAGGCAGCTAGAAAGAATTTGGAAGAAGCCGCAAAGGCGCATCTATGATCAGAGCAATAGTAACAACTCATGCAGCCATTCATTCGTTCCTGCAACCAAAGATGTTCGCTGGAGCAGACACGCAGCACATGTTCGGTGTATGACACACTTCTGTGCACCTCTAATCCGGGGAGCGGAGCTGCCAGGAAGCTTTGTTAAGCCTCTCCCCTCAGAACAGAAGTGCCGTGCAGACAGGGTTCCCTTTGAGGGCTAGGACCACCTTTGTCTCGTTCTCTGATGGATCTCTAGGGCCTCTGACTGTGCTTGGCACACAGTAGGTGCTCAATACACATCTGCAGACCCAGCGAATGACTTTGAGAAACTGTTTCTCCAAGGATGGTGCTTATGTGACCACCCAGGGCTCTTGAAACACGGGCAGATTCTGGGGCTCATCTGAGACCCAGAAGACCTCCACCTGGGACTCTACTTACTAAACCAGTACCCAAGGGGCCCACCAAAGTTTGAGCTCTGTCCTCACAGCCTTAGCCCCCTTTTACACTCAAGGACCGTGTGCGTGCTCAGTCGCTCAGTCGAGCCGACTCCTTGTGACCTCACACATTGCAGCCCGCCATGCTCCTCTGTCCATGGGGATTCTCCAGGCAAGAACACTGGAGTGGGCTGCCATGCCCTCCTCTAGGGGATCTTCCCAACCCAGGGATCAAACCCAGGTCTCCTGCACTGCGGGCGGATTCTTTACCACCTGAGTCACCACTGCGCTAAGAAGTCAAGGCCCTGGCTGAGGTCCCACCTAGAGCAAGTGGCAGCTCTAGGATTCGAACCCAGACCTGCCTGCTGTCACCACCCTGCGCGGCTTTCCGCACTCTCTTGCGTTGGGAGGCCAGACGTCACTGAAGCTGCACAGTTCAGCTCGCAAACCTGGAAGGATTATGCTTCCACCGGCGGCACCGAGCTGTTGAAAATCCACGGGGCTCCACATTATATGAAAAGATTAGGAAACTCATTAAGCAGAGCTCTGACAGCCTCTGGGTTTTTTGTTTGTTTGTTTGTTTTTGTTTTTCCTGGTCCCTCCCCCAAAAGGGCTTGTATTTATGCATGAGAAAAGGAAAAACGTAACCAACGTGGGATCTGAAGAATCTCTGACTATTCTGCCCTCAGCCACATTTCAGAACGCCCCTTCTCTACCTTGGAGCTGTCGCTGCCTTCCTAATGAGCTGTGGTTGTGAGTGACCCCAGTATGCTTTCATCACCAGGAAGCACCTCGGCGGTGGAGGTAGGGAGGGCACGGGGGTGGGGGGGTGTCCCTTGAGGAGGGTGCGCAGGCCAAGTGGACGCGAAGGAGTCTGGGAGCTGCCAGGCCCATCTGCTGGGCACCATCCTTCTCCTGACCCCCAGAACACCTGCAGGCAGAGGACCTTTCTGAAAACAGCACGGTTTTAAGGACGCTTTTCCAACCCCCAACAGAGAGGGGAGCCGGTTCCCCATCTCTGTCCTCGCAGAAAGAGAGAATGGCTGGTGCACCCACAGGGAGGAGGGAAGGTTCTCGCAGAGCCCGGAGCAGCCTCGCGTGGTTGGAGAGGGAGGCCAGGTAGAGTGAAGCCCCAGCAATTACTGACCACAGGCGACCAGGGTTCAGTGCGGGCCAGGCTCCCTGCTGAGCATTTTCCACTCGTCACTGTAAGGAAGGTAAGGGTTATGAACTCCCTTCTAGCAGATGAGGGAACAGAGACTTTCTCAAAGTCTGGCTTAAAGTCTCACACCAGCAGACGGAGGAGCTGGGATTTAAATCCAGGCTGGCTCCACCGGGTGAGGCCCGAGAAGGTCATGCCAAAGCCTCCGTGGACAGAGAGAGAAACTGAGGCCCACCACCAGGCTGCAGAGTCGGCTGGTTCGAAGCTGTGTCGCTGGGATATATGTACCTTGGTCACTTTTCCAAAAACGTCCCTGAGGTGCAAATGGCATCTCATTACCTTTGGAGCCTCACACAGCTGACTGAAGAGTTTTGCAAACAGGCAAACAGCAGGAGCTCAATAAATGTCTGCTGCTCCACTCTGATGGATACCAGGGATTTGAGGACTGTATCATATCCTTAACTGCCCCAACTCTGGATTTAGAAACCCCAAGCTCCGGTCCTGGGTCTGTCGGCGACTTGCTGTGTGACTTGGTGTAGGTTTCTTTCCCTCTCTGGGCCTTGGCTTCCCCAGCTGTAACATGAAAGGAGTGCATTGCAATAACCTAGATGTTCTGGCAATCGAGGCTCGGCAGCTCTTCCAGGAAGAGAAACTCCACATCAGCAACCCTGACCCTTTTGCTCCCAAAGCTCACGTAAAAATTTTTATGGATAACAAAACTTAGTTTTCTGTCATCCACCAGGGTGGCAACCTTGATGCAATCTTCAAACCCAGAGCCATGGGTTCCAGAACCTTCCAGGCACTTCCTGCCAAGATGTCTGTAGGCGAAGGCGGGGGAGAGGAGGTAGCAACTGCCTCTGCAGGGACCCCACATCCCCTCTTCACCCTCCTCAGAGCAGAGGGCAATTACCAAGAAGAAAAGAATGGATGGCTAACTACTAATTGAGGAATTACGGATGTTAAATTATAGGTGTGCCCGGGGAAGGGCCGTTTCTAGAAATCAGGCTGGTGAGTGACAGGAGCGTGGGCTGCTGGATAATTTCTGGCTTTGGCAGGAAGCAAATATTTGGATGTAGGACTGGAAATTCAACAGACCGTGAAAGGTTATCTTCGGATTGCTAGGAAATGTGCCTCCCCTGCCCCCCCACACACACCAAGTGACAGGCTGCAGCTGGAAGGTCAATAAAGCGCTGACTATGTGCTGAGCCAGGGCACCTGGCAAGCACCCCGTGTCTCCCTCATTTCAGAACGCCCCTTCTCTACCTTGGAGCTGTCGCTGCCTTCCTAATGAGCTGTGGTTGTGAGTGACCCCAGTATGCTTTCATCACCAGGAAGCACCTCGGCGGTGGAGGTAGGGAGGGCACGGGGGTGGGGGGGTGTCCCTTGAGGAGGGTGCGCAGGCCAAGTGGACGCGAAGGAGTCTGGGAGCTGCCAGGCCCATCTGCTGGGCACCATCCTTCTCCTGACCCCCAGAACACCTGCAGGCAGAGGACCTTTCTGAAAACAGCACGGTTTTAAGGACGCTTTTCCAACCCCCAACAGAGAGGGGAGCCGGTTCCCCATCTCTGTCCTCGCAGAAAGAGAGAATGGCTGGTGCACCCACAGGGAGGAGGGAAGGTTCTCGCAGAGCCCGGAGCAGCCTCGCGTGGTTGGAGAGGGAGGCCAGGTAGAGTGAAGCCCCAGCAATTACTGACCACAGGCGACCAGGGTTCAGTGCGGGCCAGGCTCCCTGCTGAGCATTTTCCACTCGTCACTGTAAGGAAGGTAAGGGTTATGAACTCCCTTCTAGCAGATGAGGGAACAGAGACTTTCTCAAAGTCTGGCTTAAAGTCTCACACCAGCAGACGGAGGAGCTGGGATTTAAATCCAGGCTGGCTCCACCGGGTGAGGCCCGAGAAGGTCATGCCAAAGCCTCCGTGGACAGAGAGAGAAACTGAGGCCCACCACCAGGCTGCAGAGTCGGCTGGTTCGAAGCTGTGTCGCTGGGATATATGTACCTTGGTCACTTTTCCAAAAACGTCCCTGAGGTGCAAATGGCATCTCATTACCTTTGGAGCCTCACACAGCTGACTGAAGAGTTTTGCAAACAGGCAAACAGCAGGAGCTCAATAAATGTCTGCTGCTCCACTCTGATGGATACCAGGGATTTGAGGACTGTATCATATCCTTAACTGCCCCAACTCTGGATTTAGAAACCCCAAGTCCGGTCCTGGGTCTGTCGGCGACTTGCTGTGTGACTTGGTGTAGGTTTCTTTCCCTCTCTGGGCCTTGGCTTCCCCAGCTGTAACATGAAAGGAGTGCATTGCAATAACCTAGATGTTCTGGCAATCGAGGCTCGGCAGCTCTTCCAGGAAGAGAAACTCCACATCAGCAACCCTGACCCTTTTGCTCCCAAAGCTCACGTAAAAATTTTTATGGATAACAAAACTTAGTTTTCTGTCATCCACCAGGGTGGCAACCTTGATGCAATCTTCAAACCCAGAGCCATGGGTTCCAGAACCTTCCAGGCACTTCCTGCCAAGATGTCTGTAGGCGAAGGCGGGGGAGAGGAGGTAGCAACTGCCTCTGCAGGGACCCCACATCCCCTCTTCACCCTCCTCAGAGCAGAGGGCAATTACCAAGAAGAAAAGAATGGATGGCTAACTACTAATTGAGGAATTACGGATGTTAAATTATAGGTGTGCCCGGGGAAGGGCCGTTTCTAGAAATCAGGCTGGTGAGTGACAGGAGCGTGGGCTGCTGGATAATTTCTGGCTTTGGCAGGAAGCAAATATTTGGATGTAGGACTGGAAATTCAACAGACCGTGAAAGGTTATCTTCGGATTGCTAGGAAATGTGCCTCCCCTGCCCCCCCACACACACCAAGTGACAGGCTGCAGCTGGAAGGTCAATAAAGCGCTGACTATGTGCTGAGCCAGGGCACCTGGCAAGCACCCCGTGTCTCCCTGACAACACCAGCAGCAGACATCGCCCACTGCACTTCACAGCTGCAGGAAAATGCTTTATCGGTGTGGAAAGACTTGCCCAAAATGACACCAGGCATCAAAGGCTATATTGCCTAAAAGTCAGTAAATTCCAAAGTCCTGCTACTGAGGTCCTGGCCTCACTTGGAGTCTGCTGGTTAAGGCCATGTGGTTACCCAGGGCCTGGCAGGGACCCCAGCTCACAGCTTGTGATGCTCACCATCCGCATCAGTGTTTCTCAACTGCGAGCGATTCTGCCTCAAGGGACACTTGGCAAAGTCTGGAAGGACTAGTTCAAGACCACAGATGCTGCTCCACATCCCACAAAGCGCAGGACGGCTTCCTCCACCCACCAAAGAAGGGTCCAGCTCCGAGTGTCAGCGTCCGGTGGTGTGACGCCCGGGTCAGCCCCGGGCTGTTTCCTAACAGAGGCACGCGGGTCCTGCCATTCACTGAGGGATGAGAAAAGAGGCTTTGGCCGTCCAGGCTGTGAGTGAGGTCAGGTCCTCCCCTTGGGTCTTGGTTTTATCCTTTGTGAATCAGGGGTATCAAAAATCACACGATTCTGCCGGGCTGTGACAAAGCATTTGCTTTGCTCAGAGGCTGGAACAGGCTAAGTGCCCAAGTTGCGCCCCCCTTGTGCCTTCACAGCCCCACCTGAGAAACAGGAGGGTACAGCCCCTGCCTTGGTGTGGCCCAAAGCCTCTTGCCTCTGACACCGCTACACAGAAGTCCCGTCTTCCCACATGGACTTGATACAAGAGTTACACACGGCCCAGAGAGACTGCAGCTACACACGGAGCCAGGGGTGGACTTTGTGTGAGCAAGAAATAAACAGGGGGGCAGAAGCTGGGGGGATGGATAAAGGGGGTGAAAAGGTACAAAATTCCAGTTAAGAGAGGAATAAGCCCTGGGGACATGACGCACAGCATGGCGATGATATTAGACAATACTGGGTTGTGCGGAAGTCGCTGAGACAGCAGGTCTTAGACGTCCTCATCACAAGGGAAAAAGCTGTGTTCACCATGTGAGGTTTGTTGTTCAGTCACTCAGTCGTGTCCAACTTTTTGAGACCCCATGGGCTGTAGCCCGCCAGGCTCCTCTGTCCAGGGGATTTCCCAGACAAGAATACTGGAGTGGCTCGCCACGCCCTTCTCCAGGGGATAGTCTCGACTCAGGGATCAAACCTGCGTCTCCTGAATTGGTAGGCGAATTCTTTACAATCTGAGCGACCAGGGAAGGGTGTTAACTAAACTCATTGTGGTGATCAGTTCACAGTTTCAGTTCAGTCGCTCAGTCGTGTCCGACTCTTTGCGACCCCATGAATCGCAGCACGCCAGGCCTCCCTGTCCATCACCAACTCCTGGAGTTCACCCAAAGCCATGCCCACTGAGTAGGTGATGCCATCCAATCATCCCATCCTCTGTCGTCCCCTTCTTCTCCTGCCCTCAATCTTTCCCAGCATCAGGGTCTTTTCAAATGAGTCAGCTCTTCGCATCAGGTGGCCAAAGTATTGGAGTTTCAGCTTCAACATCAGTCCTTCCAGTGAACACCCAGGACTGATCCCCCTTAGGATGGACTGGTTGGATCTCCTTGCAGTCCAAGGGACTCTGAAGAGTCTTCTCCAACACCACAGTTCAAAAGTATCAATTCTTTGGCACTCAGCTTTCTTTATAGTCCAACTCTTGCATCCATACATGACTATTGGAAAAACTATAGCCTTGACTAGACGGACTTTTGTTGGCAAAATAATGTCTCTGCTTTTTCAATATGCTATCTAGGTTGGTCATAACTTTCCTTCCAAGGAGTAAGCATCTTTTAATTTTATGGCTGCAGTTACCATCTGCAGTGATTTTGGAGCCCAGAAAAATAAAGTCAGCCACTGTTTCTGCTGTTTCCCCATCTATTTCCCATGAAGTGATGGGACCGGATGCCATGATCTTTGTTTTCTGAATGTTAAGCTTTAAGCCAACTTTTTCACTCTCCTCTTTCACTTTCATCAAGAGGCTCTTTAGTTCCTCTTCACTTTCTGCCATAAGGGTGGTGTCATCTGCATATATGAGGTTGTTGATATTTCTTCCGGCAATCTTGATTCCAGCTGGTGCTTCATCCAGCCCAGCGTTTCTCATGATGTACTCTGCATATAAGTTAAATAAGCAGGGTGACAATATGCAGCCTTGATATACTCCTTTTCCTATTTGGAACCAGTTTGTTGTTCCATGTCCAGTTTTAACTGTTGCTTCCTGACCTGCATATACGTTTCTCAAGAGGCAGGTCAGGTGGTCTGGTATTCCCACCTCTTTCAGAATTTTCCATAGTTTACTGTGATCCACACAGTCAAAGGCTTTGGCACAGTCAATAAAGCAGAAATAGATGTTTTTCTGGCACTCTCGTGCTTTTTTCGATGATCCGGCGGATGTTGGCAATTTGATCTCTGGTTCCTCTGCCTTTTCTAAAACCAGCTTGAACATCTGGAAATTCATGGTTCATGTATTGCTGAAGCCTGGCTTGGAGAATTTTCAGCGTTACTTTACTAGCATGTGAGATGAGTGCAATTGTGCAGTAGTCTGAGCATTCTTTTGCATTGCCTTTCTTTGGGACTGGAATGAAAACGGACCTTTTCCAGTCCTGCGGCTGCTGCTGAGTTTTCCAAATTTGCTGGCATATTGAGGGCAGCACTTTCACAGTGTCATCTTTCAGGATTTGAAATAGCTCAACTGGTATTCCATCACCTCCACTAGCTTCGTTCACAGTGATGCTTCCTAAGCCCCACTTGACTTCACATTCCAGGATGTCTGGCTCTAGGTGAGTGATCACACCATCGAAGTTTATACACATGCAAATCATCATGTTAAACTCTAATACAGCTATGTATTATATGTCAATTACATCTCAGTAAAACTGGGGGAAAAAAAAATACTTCAAAAAAATTCAGACTGTTAAGAAAGAAAAATTTTGTGTTGAGAGTTGAGGGACTTCCCTGGTGGTACAATGGTTAAGATGCCACACTTCCAATGCAGGGTGTGGGGGTTCAAACCCTGGTCAGATAACTAACTAAGATCCCACATGCTTCATGGCCAAAATAAAAAATAAAAGAAGAGTTGGGAACTACTGTATAGAATAGGGAACTATATTCAACATCTTGCAATAACCTATATGGAAAAGAATCTTAAAAAAGGAATATACATACATATACATACATATACATATATATATAAAACTGAGTCACTTTGTTGTACACCAGAAACTAACACAATATTGTAAATCAACTATACTTCAATAAAAATTAATTTTTAACAAGAGTCGAGAGTTGTCAGTCTGTTGCTGCAAATATAGCATACCTTAATGTGACTAATATATCAAGGTTGTAAGGAGAACAGCAGCTAAGATTTATCATGCACATTTTACGTTCCAGGCGCTGTGCTAAGAACTTCACAGAGAAACTGAGTATCATAAAAGGAAAGTTTCCTGTCCACGGCCCCACAGCTAACTAGTGGCGAGGCTGGGATTCAAACTCAGATTTGTCCAAAGGAGATGAGCTTTTTTTTTTTTTGATGTGGACCATTTCTAAAGTCTTTATTGAATTTGTTACCATATCACTTCTGTTTTGCATCTTGGCTTTTTGGCCCCAAGGATGTGGGATCTTATCCCCTCGACCAGAAATCGAACTCTCACCTCCTGTGTCTTAAAGCGAAGTCTTAACCACCAGACCACGGGGAAGGCCCAGAAGCCAAGCTTTTAACTGGACTGACCTAATTCTACCTTCATCTCTAGACATTTTTGTCCCTCAGTCAAGAAAGGACAGACAAGGATGCCAAATCTATGTTTAAAAAAGCAAAAGTAAAACCCCACACACTTAGCAGTTCTTTGAACTCTCGGCGATAACTTATGTTTTAGGAGCTGCCTTTCAAGGGAGCAGGACAGTTGGTGAGCACTCGCTCCTCTGGCCTAGAAATCAATGCACGAGGGAAAAACCGCTCTTGTACACCTTGCTCTCAAATCCATGTCTTGCTCTCAAATCCATGTGGAGGGTTCGCTGCTGTTTATGGCCCAGCCTTTATGATGAAAGTTTGATGAGTTAAACGGAGTGATGAGCACTCAGCATCCAAGAAGTGGACTCCTTTCTATGCCAGAGGAATCACGCCAACTCTTCAAAGGATGTGTTGCTCAGAAGCCCCTAGGACCCTGAGCCCAGACCGGCTGAGCAGCCTCCGTTACGTGCAGGAAGCCCGGAGACAAGAAAACTATCTGTTGGGAACTCTGAGGGCTAGAGTCACACATCTCGGATGGGTCCCTCGAGTTGTTCCCACCTCAACTCACTCATCTGTGAGCTGAAGATTAAGTAACACTCCATGGCCGCCCCTGGACTGTCTGTCTTGGTAGGTATGAATGAGAAGGAATGTGTACTGGTTATCTATTGCTGCATGACAAATAACCCCAAAACTTGGTGGCTGAAACAACTAACACTGCCTCTCCCAGTTTCTGGGAGCCAGGGGTCCAAAGGCACTTGGCCCGGTGGCTCTGGCTCAGCATGTCTCAGGGGGTGGAGTCAAGCTCCTGCCCAGAGATGTAGTCTCCTCTGCAGGTGGGAGAATACACAAATACATGCTGTGAATACAGAAGAGCGGTTGGGGCTTCTTCTAGTGGTCCAGTGATTAAGAATCCACCTTCCAATGCAGGGGACAAGGGTTCGATTCCTGGTCAGGAAACTGAGATCACACATGGCAACAAGCGATGAAGCCCACCCGCCACAGTGAAGACCCAGCACAGCCCACAAAATAAAAGCAGTCTCACCTACAAGTACATATACAGCCCACAGACTGCAGCACACCAGCTCCACTGTCCCCCACTGTTTCCCAGAGCGTGTTCATATTCACGTCCACTGCGTCGGTGATGCTATCTGACCCTCGTATCCTCTGTCCCCCCCTTCTCCTCTTGCCTTCATCTTTCCCAGCATCAGGTCTTTAACAATGAGTCAGTCAGGTGGCCAAAGTATCGGAGCTTCAGCTTCAGCATCAATCCTTTCAGTAAATATTCAGGGTTAATTTCCTTTAGGATTGCCTGGTCTGATCTCCTCGCAGTCCAAAGGACTCCCAAGAGTCTTCTCTAGCACCACAATATGAAATCATCACTTCTTTGGTGCTCAGCCTTCTTGACAGCTCAACTCTCACATCTGTACATGACTACTGGAGAAAACGGAGATTTGACTAGACAGACCTTTGTCCACAAACTGATGTCTCTGCTTTTTAATATGCTGTCTAGGTCGGTCATAGCTTTCCTTCCAAGGAGCCAGCGTCTTTTAATCTCATGGCTGCAGTCAACGAAATGTGCTTTGCCAACTATTAAACACTAAACAAACGATGATGATGACCTTAGGAAACGGTAACCGAGACCCTGCCACCCGCCTCAGACTGCGTCACGTGTGCCTTACTTACGTCAGTGTAGCTTCTAGCATATCTGTGGAGTCAGATGACATCACAGGCCCAATTCTACAGGAGAGAAGACAAAGGCGGAAAGAGACTAAGTCACCTCCCCCAGGTCCCACAGCAAAGCGAGAAGCAGAATCAGGATTCAAACCTGCAGCTCCGGGAACCCACAGCTCACTGTCCTCACCCACAGTGCGCAGACACAACTGTGAACTTTTCAGGAGTCAGTTCTGAGTCAGCTGCCAAACACAGCCATTACTAAACATTAATGAGATAAACTTATAATTAAATAAATCCTAGTAAAAGCAAAGGTAAGGAGTAGTCAAACCTCAACACTTCCTAACTACTACATTTCCTAACTACTACATTTTACTACCATCTGCGGTCTTGAGATCATTTCTATCCACTGAAATCTGTTCGGTGAACATACTGTCCCCTCGGCACCCCTCCATTCTCTACAGCTCCGCTTTCCGTGGTTTCAGTTACCCACGTTCCACCTCGGCCCAAAAATATTAAATGGAAAGTGCCAGAAATAAGCAATTCACAAGCTTTAAATTGTGCGCCTTCCTGAGTAGCGTGATGAGATCTCACACCATCCCTCGCTCGCGCCTGACACCCATCCACCACCACTGTCACGGCTCTGTGATCCAGGATCACCTGAAGTGCACGACCCCCCTCCTGACGGTCAGGTCAACGGCAGCGCCACAGTCCGGGGCACTGCCTCCATCATCCTGCTTCCTGCATCTCGTCACGGAGGCATCTCATCACCCGCCACCGCCACCAGAAGAGCAGCGATGAGTACAGTACAATGAGAGGTTTTGAGCGAGACAGACCACATCCACCCAACTGTTATCGCACGACGTTGTCACTACGTTCTATTTTGTTGTTAGCTATTGTTACTCTCTTACAATGCCTAATTTACAAATTAAACTTTATCATAGGTACACATATGCATAGGAAAAGCATAGTATGTATTGACTGGATATATTCATTCAATATACTGGATATATTCTTTGAGTATATCCTGAACATTCATTGGAAGGACTGATGCTGAAGCTGAAGCTCCAAGACTCTGGCTGTGTGATGCAAAGAGTTGACTCTTTGGAAAAGACCCTGATGCTGGGAAAGACCAAGGGCAGGAGGAGAAGGGGACGACAGAAGATGAGAAGGCTGGATGGCATCAGTGACTCAATGGGCATGAGTTTGAACAAACTCTGGAGATAGGACAGGGAAGCCTGGCATGCTGCAGTCCACGGGGTCGCACAGACACGACTGAGCGTCTGAGCAGCTGTCCGTGGTTTCAGGCGTCTAGTGGGGGTCTGGAAGGCAGCCCCCTGGACTCAGAGGGCTGCTGTGTGTAGGGACGGCGCACTGCGCATCTTCCCCAGCTCTGTGCATTAGGATAGCTAGTTGGTGCTCTGCAGGGGGCCCTGGTGGGAGTATTTACACCAGGCGAATAGGCGAACATTATGTACAAATTAGGCCTTTCCCCCCAAAGAGTCGGCTAACGATAAACGTTCACCAGTGGTTCACTGTAAGTGACCCAATAGGTCCTTCCTGTTCGCAAGGCGTGAACTCAGTGAGTCCTTGCCAGAGACCCCATTCTTTCTGAAATCCAAAAATATACCATTCCCTGTGATATGCAGCGATCCAGATTTCCTTCCTGAAATTTCCAGCTTCCTGATGAGGAGAGCCAGAGGCACTTTGTCTGAACAAAACATCTGAGATTTGAAAACGCTAAAAGAGGGAAAGTGAGAGTAACATAGGGGCCCTCAGGTCGCAGAGACCCAAAGAGGGGTTGTTTCCACCTTACCCACCCCTCAGAAATCTGGACAAAGACACACCCACCCAGGGCTGCCCTTGTAGTGTCCTTCCTGATCGCCCCAAATGGGGAGCGACCCAGGGGTGCAGGCAGAGGGGTGAATGCACACAGGAGCCTGTGCATGGCTGGGTGTGACCCAGGCGTTAACAAAGGTCTCTACCAGAAGCATACAAAACCAGCACATTTTTTTTTAAGGACAGAAAGAGACAGAAGGTGGGAGACTTTGCTTGAGAAAGGGAGGAGAAAAGACAGGCAGGAAAGGCACTCGGTGCCAAGAGTGGTTTCCATGGACGTTAAAAATCACAAGTGGATTTTGTTTTTATTCAGGCGCGTTCTGCGCTCTCCACGGATGGTGAGCTACCCTGCTTTTTTAGGGGAGGGAGGGGGCGAGGAACTCAGCGTAATTTCACACAAGCAAGCCCTGAGGGGGCGGCCACACCTTGGTCCTGCCCTGCTCTCCAGGTTTCGTCCAGGGGCACCGACTCCGGGCCGCCTTTGCCCACCACCCCCCGCCTCACTGGACCATGAAGAGACCATTGTTCTCCGGGGTGACATCATTCTGCTGCCGGGAGGGTGAAGAGCGACCTGGAATTGGGTGCGGCCAGCCCGGGAGAAGCTGGCCCGTCCTGCCCGACCATCCACGCCAGAGCAGAGCGGCAGTCACTGCGAGACAGGCCGGGGTTGCGGGGCCGGGGGCGGTGCACTGAGGTCCAGCACCCCAGCTCCGCGCCCCGAGGGGTGTCCTGAGACCAGGGCGCCTGTCCGGGCTCTGGGCCAGCGGTGGCCGGCAGCTTCAGCACAGACACTAGGAGATGCAAGGGGGTTGTGACAGCTGGGCCCTACTCCCCTGAAGCCCAGGTCTCTGGAAGAAACGTGACAGCCTGCGCCGGGCACACAGTCGGCGCACAGTCGGCGCGCGGCAATCGGCGGCCACGACTGTTGCTCTGCTCTCCTCCCCGCTCTCACACTCATCGCCCCGCGGCTCTATAAGTTCTCGCTGTCCTCGCCGCGGCCCCCAGCCCCGCGTGCCCTGGCCCCTCACCCCCCATCTCTGCCCACTTACTCGCCGGGCTACGGCCACACTGGCCTCCCTGCTATTCCTCAAACGTGCTGAGCATAGACCTGCCTCCAGGCCTTCGCGCTTGCTTTTCCTGCTGCTGGGATGTTCTTCCTCCAAATGCTTTGAAGACTCCTTCCCTTCACCTCTCTGTGCTTCCAATCTCTCATCCGTGAAATACGGGGCTTCACCACGTGTCCTTCAAGGGGGAGCGCTGTGCGGATTAGATGAGACCAACCCCAAGCAAGAAAGAGGGGGCTGCCCTTCTTCCCCAGCTCAGGTCACTGGGAGGATACCCCAGATACAGAGTCCCCCAAACCAAGCTGCATCCAGCAGTGGTTCTCAACTGGGGGAAGGGTGGCAGTTTTGTCCCCCAGAGACATTGGCGATGTCTGAGGACAGTTTTGGTTGTCGTGCTTGGGGGTGCTCCTGGCATCTAGTGGGCAGAGGCCTGGGATGATCTTTCATACGTACATGGGACAGCTCTCCGTGCCCCAGAGAGTGATCAGGCCTAAAGTATCAACAGTGGTGAGACTGGGAAGCCGACACATGGCATGGGGTGCGTGTTAGAGGCAAGCCCTTCATCCTTGAAGACGGTTCCTGAATTTTCAAACCTACACAGTGTATCAGAAAGCAGAGACACCACTTTGCTGACAAAAGTCCATATAGTCAAAGCTATGGTGTTGCCATTAGTCATACAGATGTGAGAGTTGGACCATGAAGAAGGCTGAGGGATAAAGAATTGATGCTTTTGAAGTGTGGTGTTGGAGAAAACTCTTGAGAGTCTATTGGATTGCAAGATCAAACCAGTCCATCCCAAAGGAAACCAAGCCTGAATATTCTTTGTAAGAAGGACTGATGCTGAAGCTGAAGGTCCAATACTTTGGCCACCTGATGCGAAAAACTGACTCCATGGAAAAGACCCTGATGCTGGGAAAGGCTGAGGGCAGGAGGAGGAGGGGGCGGGAGAGGAAGATATGGTTAGATAGCCTTAATATCATAGACTCAATGGACATAAGTTTGAGCAAACTCTGGGAGATAGTGGAGGACAGGAAAGCCTGCTATGCTTCAGTCCACGGGGTCGCAGAGAGCTGGACTCGACTTAACGACTGAACCACCACACCAATATGACCTATTTATGCTCATGTTTTCATGCTCTGTCCCCTTGAAGGCAACTCTGTAAAGGCCAGAGCTCTGTCTTGTTTTATTCACAGCTGTTTCTCCAGCCTCAGCACCCTAGTAGGTGCTCGATGAATACTGGTGGGATGAAAATGTGAGTGAGCGACAGGGTACAAATATACACTCCATGCCTCGGGGGCCTGGCACTCAGGACACGCCCACGGAAGGTCAGCCAGGCTCTCACTCTCCATTGCGAGGGGCTCGCTGTGCGGATTAGATGAGACCAACCCCAAGCAAGAAAGAGGGGGCTGCCCTTCTTCCCCAGCTCAGGTCACTGGGAGGATACCCCAGATACAGAGTCCCCCAAACCAAGCTGCATCCAGCAGTGGTTCTCAACTGGGGGAAGGGTGGCAGTTTTGTCCCCCAGAGACACTTGGCGATGTCTGAGGACAGTTTTGGTTGTCGTGCTTGGGGGTGCTCCTGGCATCTAGTGGGCAGAGGCCTGGGATGATCTTTCATACGTACATGGGACAGCTCTCCGTGCCCCAGAGAGTGATCAGGCCTAAAGTATCAACAGTGGTGAGACTGGGAAGCCGACACATGGCATGGGGTGCGTGTTAGAGGCAAGCCCTTCATCCTTGAAGACGGTTCCTGAATTTTCAAACCTACACAGTGTATCAGAAAGCAGAGACACCACTTTGCTGACAAAAGTCCATATAGTCAAAGCTATGGTGTTGCCATTAGTCATACAGATGTGAGAGTTGGACCATGAAGAAGGCTGAGGGATAAAGAATTGATGCTTTTGAAGTGTGGTGTTGGAGAAAACTCTTGAGAGTCTATTGGATTGCAAGATCAAACCAGTCCATCCCAAAGGAAACCAAGCCTGAATATTCTTTGTAAGAAGGACTGATGCTGAAGCTGAAGGTCCAATACTTTGGCCACCTGATGCGAAAAACTGACTCCATGGAAAAGACCCTGATGCTGGGAAAGGCTGAGGGCAGGAGGAGGAGGGGGCGGGAGAGGATGAGATGGTTAGATAGCCTTAATATCATAGACTCAATGGACATAAGTTTGAGCAAACTCTGGGAGATAGTGGAGGACAGGAAAGCCTGCTATGCTTCAGTCCACGGGGTCGCAGAGAGCTGGACTCGACTTAACGACTGAACCACCACACCAATATGACCTATTTATGCTCATGTTTTCATGCTCTGTCCCCTTGAAGGCAACTCTGTAAAGGCCAGAGCTCTGTCTTGTTTTATTCACAGCTGTTTCTCCAGCCTCAGCACCCTAGTAGGTGCTCGATGAATACTGGTGGGATGAAAATGTGAGTGAGCGACAGGGTACAAATACACACTCCATGCCTCGGGGGCCTGGCACTCAGGACACGCCCACGGAAGGTCAGCCAGGCTCTCACTCTCCATTGCGAGGGGCACCAGGCTGGCCCTCTGGGCAGGAGGGACTCACGTTACGGCTCCAGCAACGCATCTCCCAGTGAAGCGCACACTCATTAAGCCCCTCCTGTATGCCAGGCACTTAACAGGCATCAGTCCCGCTGAACCACCTGCCAGACAAGTCCCAGGTGAACCCCGCTTTACGGATGATGATGCTGAGACTGCAAGAGGTGGCTTAACGAGCCCAGGGTCACTCGGCCAGCACGTGGAGGAGCTGGGCCTCGACCCCAATCCTGTCCCATTCCTAAGCCCTCTCTGCCGAACGCCCCTCAGCCCTGGAGACCCCACCCCACCCCCCGGCTTCCCAGCCTGACTCCGAGTGTTGGCCTCGGCGGCGCTGCCGCTGCACCTGGGCTCTGGAACCTTCTGCCTGGACTCCGCTCGCCGTCCACCTCTCGGGCAGGGCTCGTTCCCAGGCTCGCCCTGGGCTGCGGCACAGACGAGCCTCTTCCTGCCTTTGTCACTCTGAGACAAGTGATTATTTCCCCTCTTCCCCCCTTTCAGTCGGCAGACGCCCAGGCGAGCCATTAGCAGATTATTTCAAGGCTGCCTTTGGAAAAGCGTTTCGGGGCACGCCTTTCAGGGTTGCTTTCCGCCTGCCAGAGATTCTTCTGCTGGGCTCTGAGTAAACAGAAGCCTGAGGCAGGACTTGGAACAGAACGGATTATTTAGATAAATCACGTACCAGTTCCAAAGACTGAAATCCCACCCCCTTCCCAGCCCCAGCTCAGGCTCCCGCAGGTGTCTCCTAACTCTTAATTGTCTGTGGCTTTGAAAAGTTTCCTCCCATCAAACAAATACTGAAGCGAAGTCCCCAGGGGACAGGGGCGCGTGTGGCTTTTCCAGTTCACTGGGAATCTTTGGAGGAATGGTTTGAGAGAAAAGGTTTCGGTTGACACATACTGGGTGACAGGGCCCCGAACTGAGTGCTAAGCAGAGCTACCACGGGCATCGTGTCTCCTGGCGGCGGGTCACAGTCCTTAAGTGGCTGCAATGGGAAATGTAAAGGATGAGGGCATCCCCATTTCACAGATGAGGAAACTGAGGCACAGAGAGGGGAACAGTGTACCCAAGGCTGCACAGCTGGGAAGGAGCAGAGCCAGGAGTCAAAGCCAGGAGTCTCTTCTGCAAAAGAGCCTGCGTCTCCATCTCAACTCTGCCCTCATCCCCGGGAGGCAGGACACTGGGGCACCTGACGGGAAGCGGCTCCCGGTGCTCACCCACTATGTGCCCGGGCCCGCAATGGGCACCCACGTCAACCTGATGACCCTCAGTTCTCCCTGGTTGACAGAGGAGGAAACCAAGGCTTGAGAAGGAGTCAGGGCCCCTTTGCCAGGATGTGGCCGGATTTGATTCAAGCTTTCAACCCCAGCACCAGCTGGTAGATGCCGAACATTAAATGGGAAGGAACCAGGTTAATTCAGCCCAGATTTATCGCGCGTGCATCAGAGCTGATGGAGGCATTGCCAGGCAACAGTGAACAGAGGCGGCAAAGGCCTGCCAGGCCCCTCTTCGTTCACTCATTCATTCATTCTCCAAGCTGGGGAGCAGGGCAATGAGGCCTGGGGGACTCTGGCCAATGCCCAGGGCCAAACGGCGGGGAGCTGAATGTTACCAAAGCCCCAGGCCCTTAACTGAACTGCCAAAGAGGGCACAAGAGTGAAAGAGAAGAGAGACAGAGACGGGAACTGACACGGAGACACAGGGACAGAAAGAATGACCGAGAGGCCAAGCCACCTGTCCCAGAGGCTGGGTTGGGGGAATCTGTCTTCCAAGTTCTGGCCCCACTGATTCATCCCAAGCCACAAAGCAGCACAGACCCAGGAGGGCAGGAGATGTCATCTTCATGAGGCATAGGTTAGCACCTGACCGTTCTGGCTGCTGTGTGACCCCAGGAGAATCACCACACCTCTCTGGGTCAGCTGAGGGGGATGCCTGCAACCTCGAAAGCACAGAGGGCTGGCTCAGAGCCTGGTGCACCCCACGACTCCCTCAACCCTGGGTGTGAAAATACAACCAGGGCTTATCACAAGGCTGAACCGGGGGAGGAGGCGGCGCAGCACTTCACCCATCGTTGGTCTCCTGTGAAATGGGTCATGCAGTCAGGAGACCCTCTCTCTTTGAAGGCCCGTGATAGGGGCTTCCCTGAAGTTATCAGGAAAGTTTGGAGAAATCTTTTTATAGAAGCGAAGTTTGACGGGAAAGAGCCCTGAGTGAGGTTCAAAGCTGGGGGTTCCGGCACTTGCTTTGCCTCTCACGCCCTGTGCTACCCCAGGCAGGTGTCTTTCCCTCTCTGGGCTCAGCTCCACCTCTTCAAATCACTAGCAAGGTCCTTGAGAAAAAAACAAAAACAAACTGGATACAGGTTGAGTTCTCAATCATTAGATGTTATTCCACCTTGATCCCCGAGCTCCATCAAGTTGCCAGAGTGGGAGCTGCTAGAATCTCAGGACCCTGATTACCCTCCTCTGGCCCGTCCTGGCCCATTCACTCCCAGCCGCACTGGCCAGCGGGCAGTCTGCCCGCCACCTCGGGGAATCAGATGAGACCTCGCGGTTTTGCTCGGCTCGAAGACCACAGAAGCCACGACTCCACATGCACGTGACGTGGAGGCTCGGCCACCCCGGGAGGGTGTTTGAGGAGACGGAGCAGGTGCCAACTAAGCCTCCCTAAAAATAGGAAGCATTTGGGTCGGGCTGGAGTGTCAAACACTTAAGGATAAATCAACCGGCAAAGCCAGCCCCATATACAGAGACGCTGAACCTGGTATAAATGTCCTGATGGCTTCAGGCGAGTACACACGTCTACCGTCAAGGGGAATCACCGCCACTGCACGCCTCTCTCCCAGGCATGGAACCAGGAAATGGTCCGGCTGAATGGACAACTATCCCGGAGGAGGCAACTTCCCTGGCTGGACTGATGGGACGCCCCAGCCCCTCCGCCAGCCAACTTCTCTGGGGTGGGGGAGGGGGGGCACTGGCAGGGAGGAGTTCTCACTGTTGTTTTAATACTTAAAACAAACAAACAAACAAAAATAATACCAACAAGCTTACAAGGTCTGGGGGCTCCGAGTCCGGCTGCCTTTTCCTCAGGGAAGAGAATCTCTGTTGGCTTCGTGCCGAGAAGCGGCGGAAAGACTCTCGGCTCCGGGAAGCCAGGTGTCGGAAGGACGAGGTGCGCTTGAAGGGGGTCCGTCCGGAGGGCTCCCCGCCCGCCCGCTCGGGGCCCACCGTGCTGGTCACCAGGTTGAGGGCTTCCTGGAAGGACCGCCGGACGGTCCCCATCCACTGGGTCACGTGGCTCTGGGCCACCGTGAGTTTGTCGCCCAGGTAATCCATGGGGCCTGTGGGGCGAGGAAGGGAGGAGGGCAGGGAGATGCCAGGGTCAGTCCTCTCGGGTCCCCTGCTGCACGCTCGCTCGGGGAAGTTCTGGGCTCTCACTGGAGAGGAAAGGTAGCCGCCTCTTCAGTAGCTGGATCGGGGGAGCAGATAACACCCGCTGAGCCGGGGCCAGGGGCATCCACGGGCTGCTCCGATCAGGTGAGAGTCCAACCCCCTGGGGCTGTGAGTAAACACGCTGGCGGCTCCAAGATCCAGTTCTCAGCGCTCACCGGCCGAGCCGGCTGGCTGGCTCGGGTGACGACAAGCTTTGAGGAACTGGGCTTCTGCGCTGGCTGGCTTCGGGGTGTGACAGTCCCCCCGCGAGGTGGGGGAGGAAGAGGCGGCGGCCCCCAGGGGAACCCACGCTTAGGTCCTCACTCGCCCCCAGGTAGGTGGCTGTCCACGGCAGGGGGGCCACCCCTGCTCACCTGGCCCATGCAGGTTTACCCGTCCTCTGGCCAGGGGGAGGGGGAGGTTTCTGAACCTCTGGGCCGGTGGGCAGCTAGCTCATTTCCGGAGGCAGCCACACCAGGGCCCCAGGGCCCCCTCTGGCTCCCCTGGCTCGGCAGCCCAGGATGACATCAGCCCCCATTCTCAGCAAGGGGCTTCGCCACCCGGGAATGCAGGAGGGGCCTCGGGGAGGCAGCCGCCCAAGGAGCTGACGTCCGCCCCCATTTGTTCTTTCCCACCCCCTTACCCTCAAGTCCCAGCTCGCTGGCTCACCGTCCTGCGGGGCTGTCAATGCCTGCAGTGCACGGCAGGCAGCCCACCCGCCCTGCAGCCCTGACCGCCAGCTCAGCGGGGAGGACGGGGCTGCACGTGCGTGCCCGCAGGCACATGTGTGTCAGAAGACCCGGTGGCCCCGGGGAGGCTGAACAGTTGGGAAACTGCCTCCAGGGTGACGGGACCTGCGGCCGGCAGTCAGTCTGTCTCCCTCTGGCGGTCCATTTCTCTGTCAGGTTCCCAGCCTCTCGTTCCTCCCCCGCCCTGTCTCAATTTCCACTTGTTCCTCCCTAAGCTCCTTCTCTCTCTCTCTCTCTCTCCAGTCTTCCCTCCCTCCTCCCTAAAAGGCAACACCCAGCCAGGTGAAACAGCCCCCGAGGCCCCAAGGAAGGAACTGGGCCGGGCTGTGTTTCAGTGCTGGTGGAGTTGCCATGGCAACCCAGGGCACAGCACCTGCCCCATCCTGGGCGGGCAGGCTCCGCACTGGAGCAACAGGAATGATTCATGGTTTATACTGGGTCACATGAGCTCCCGGGCTTTAACCCTTGTGGAGCTGGAGTGGTTGGGACTGGGGGTGGGGGAAGGAGGGCTGGGGATGGGAGGCAGAAGCATCTGAGACTGGAGGGGGTGCTTGTCGGTAAGGGGAGCAGCAGCCGGATCCTGAAGGGAGGCGCGCATGTTGGAGGAGCTTTCTCCTTCCAGCAGAGATGGACCCTCTGCGGTACAGATGAGCAGGCGCAGACTCAGAGACGCAGATTCACTGGCCCAAGGTCGCACAGCAAGGCTACACCACCAGGCCGTGGCCCGGGGCTGTTTCCCCCCCACTCTCTGCCCCTTTTCGGGGTCCGATGTGGCACATGGTCCAGAGTTGGAGCTCAGTAAATATTTATTGTTCAAATGCCAAGTCCAAGAGTGAAACTTTGATCGATTTCACTGCATCCCAAGAGCTTTTCCCCACCCACATCACCTTCAGTTCTGAATAAATATTTGCTCCCTAGACACTGATCAAAGGGCCTCACTTGAGAAAGTTTTTCATGGAGGTGTCTCTGACAAGGCAGCTGATGCAGCTCTGCTTCTCTGGTTCCCAGTCCTTATGGATGTGCATTTGCTCACTCATTCTTTCACTCATTCATGTAAACATCTGGAGACTGCCCTCTCTGGGGCATGTGCTGGACACGGAGCCCAGCAGGATCCTGTAATGGTGCTGATATTTACTGAAGAGTGTGACTCAGTCTCCAGCGCTTCTAAGTGTTTGCAAGAATTAACTCAGGAATCCTAACATGAACCCATTTGACAGAGGGGAAGACTGAGGCCCAGAGAGGTGACAGTACCTGCCAAGGTCTTCCAGGATGGTAGGCAGCCCTGAAGATGGCCTCCAGAGATCTCTGGCCCCTGTGAGTCATACCCTGGTGTGGTCCCCTCCTCCCACGATGCAAGAATTGGTCTGTGTGTCCAAGAGATGAGGCAGAAGTGACAGTGAGTGACTTTCAAAGCCAGGGCCTGCCGGCCGCCATGCTGTAAGGGCACTCAAGCAGCCCTGTGGAGAGACCCACGTGCAGAGAGGCCAACTCCCCTAGACCAACTGCCAGCACCAACTTCCAGCCACGTGAGTGAGCTGCTTTGGAAGCAGGTCCCAGATTGGCAGGCAGACCCTTGGATGACCCAGCCCTTGACCACAACTTCATGGGAGACCCTGAGCCAGAGCTACTCGGCCAAGCTGCACCCCCAATTCCTAACCCACAGAAACCACAGGAGGATCAGATGCCCAGAGGCAAGATAGCACCTGGGCCATCAGGAAGCACAGGCTGGAGCAAGAGGAGGAGAGGGGAGGGGATGAGGGGCTCTTGCAGTAGCCTGCCCCCCACCCCACCCCCGCCCCGACTATGCAG
Organism: Madoqua kirkii; assembly: GCA_006408675.1. Taxonomy (NCBI): domain Eukaryota; kingdom Metazoa; phylum Chordata; class Mammalia; order Artiodactyla; family Bovidae; genus Madoqua; species Madoqua kirkii. Next base: position 24,828 of record SJYC01069745.1, read on the forward strand.
ATGAGAAAACGTGCACAGGCCCCAGATCCTCCCTCCAGGCGTGCGTCTGCCCACCCCCCACAGCCTCCAGGGTCCCAGGGCTGCTGTCACCAAGGTTGGCCTGCTTTCCTCACACAGAGTGTCCACACCCAGCCTCCTGTAGCAGGTGGTCCCCAGCAGGCTGGGGACTCCCAGGATGGGAGCAGTCCTCCCCACCTGACTGCAGAAAAGCTGCACCAGAAATGCCTGAAGGGCTGGAAAGGGATGCAACTTTTTAACAGACCATCTGGACACAGAGGTGGGGAAAATTTACTGAGCACCTCCAGGAGGAAACACGTTATATCAAAGCAGCACCTTTAAAATTATAATATCCGGAGACTTCCCTGGCAGTCTCGTGGTTGAGAATCCACCTTGCGATGTGAGGGATGTAGGTTCAATCCCTGGTAGGGGAGCTGAAATCCCACATGCCGTGGAACGACCAAGCCTGAAATGCAACTACTGAGCCCAACAGCCACAACCAGGGAATCCATAGGCTGCAACGAAATGATCCTGCGTGATACAATGAAGATCCAACACAGCCAAATAAATAAGTCAACTCAAAACTAAAGTGATAATATCCAGTGTGGGCCAGGCCATGGTAAAAGAGACATACTTACTCATAGACAGAAATGGAGATGGGTATGCATTTTCTGAAGGGAATTTAACATTCAAGATCAAAATTCTTAAAAATGACACCCTGCCAGTTAGCGGCACACGTGCTGACGGGTATTGACATCTGTAGCTCACTTTGAAATGCAGGGGAAAAAGAAACCTAAGGAACGGATGGGTGGCTAAAATTTTCTTAGGCAAAGGTAGCAAAATGTGACCAATTACAGAATATACCTGGTGGGTATGTATAATGTTTCCATACGTTTGAAATTTTTCTTAATAAAAGGCTGGGGTGGAAGGATGAGTCTGCCTTTTGACCCCGAGTTTCTTGATCCACACCCAGCGCTTTGTCCAGAAAGGCGCATCATCTATACAAAACATTTTTGCCACAGGGGTGTTTATCACAGTCATATGTGACAATTATATTTGTGAAAAAGTTGTAAAAACCTTATCAGTCAACAAAAAAGAGACTTGTTCAGTCTGTGCTGACGATACTGACCCCACCCTTACGTGTCATGTTGGAGGTCGGCTTTGTGAATGAAATTTGACTTTTAATGAATGCAGTATTAAAAATTATTTATCTTGATAACCTATTCTTTCTGGTGCTCTCTTAAACTGTGCCCAAGTCACCTCACCCTCGATGCAGCCTTGGATTTCCTAAATCAATACAGCATCATGGTTAAAGGTTTATAGACCTGTTGCCGACTCACTGGAAAAGACCCTGATGCCGGGAAAGACTGAATCAGGCAAACGGAGAAGGGGGGCGGCAGAGGATGAAGTGGTTAGACAGCATCACTGACTCAAAGGACATGAATTTGAGCAAACTCTGGGATAGAGTGGACTGCAGTCCACGGGGCTGCAAAGAGTCGGACAGGACTGAGGGACTGAGCGTCTCTAGCTCTTATTACACTGTGTGTCCCTGAGAGAGTTACCGAGCCTCTCTGATTTTCAGAGATGAAATCCTCAGAGGTTGTCACTGTCACTGATGCTATTGTACCACGGACTGTGAGTGCCAGGCGCTGGATTAGTAATACATTGTCTGCTCCTCCCAACAATGAAACGAGGTCTATACTAGGCCTACTACCCCCATTTACAGATGGGAAAAACTGAGGCAGAGCGATTCCGTGACTGGCCTGAGGTCACAAAGCCATGAAGTGGTGGAGTGCGCAATCCCCAGCCTTGCACCTTAACCAAGGTAGCGGAAGACCAGCCTTTGCCAAATCAGTCTAGATGGAAGACAAGTGTTGGGAAGAGCAGAGGGGACTAAGTGGTGGGCCGGATCACACAGCCCGCCTCCTTCCACACCAGGGGAGACGGGTGCAGAAGGGAGCTGGAAAGCCAGATTGCCTGCCTGCTCCCAGCTCCCGGCTCCCTTTAGGTACAATGTGGTCTAAAAGTCTGACTATAAAAAGCGTCACTTTCTGAAAACTGGGGCACAGCCTGAACGCTTTCCCACCAGAGAACTTTTTCTGCAAACTCTTCTGTTCTCTCCAGGAAACTCTGGGAGGTTGCTGGGCATCAAAAAGGAAAGAAAGTCATCTCCTTACATAATTAATCCAGAGGACTCTGGAGAAGCCACTGCGATCCAGGAAATGGAGAATTTTACCACCACAGTAGGAGGCAGAGACCAGAGGTCACCGTTTTCAGACATGCGTTTGCCGCTACAGAAATCAGCATGTCACTCACTCATTCATTTGACAAACTTCCCTGTGCAGTTGCTTTGTGTGAGCTCCGTATCGATCCCAAAGGGACTATAGTCCCTGAAGAGCTTAGGGTAGCTCTCTGATTCCCAGCCATTAAGAGGAGAGGGTATCCCAATGGACCATATCAAAGCCGAGACTATAATTTTCTCCCCCATATCTGATACAAATCTGAACACTCTAGAGAATCCTTCAGTGGAAGAAAAAGCCAAGAAAAAAGAAAAAATGAACATCTGCAATACAAGTACCAAGAGCTAAGAAAGACTAGTGAATAACAGAGTGTGATGGGAACGTTAAGAGGTGGAGGTGAAACCCAACTAAGAAAGTAGGAAGTTGAGGAAAGATGAACAAAGGGAAGATGGTCATTTATTGAGGATCATTTACTGTAACTGGAAAAAGGAAATCTAAGTAGGGTTTTGAAGGATGAATAGGAGTACCCCAAGAAAGCTGAATGGCATTTGCAAAGACCACTGGGCATGGCCATATTCCACCCTCCCCCTGGGTTTTTGCACATGCTATATCCCCTGTACCCCTGCCAAGAGCTGCTTTCCCCTGTTCTCCATCTCTATCAGATGTCCCCCACCTCAAGACCACCTTCAACAACTCCAGTCTTTTCCAATCTCCCACGGGAGGTCTCAATTACATGATCCTGTTTCCAAAAAAACTGGAGATTCCAGGGGTAGGCATGCAGGATCTCAAAATATATTAAAATAATATTATATATATTACATACACATAATTGTATTATATATAATATGTATTGATGTTATGTTGATAAGGAAGGTGGTGTAGTGGAAATAATAGTGGCGATGAATTGAGGACCTCTCTATGCTGAAAACTGGTTACCTAGACACCTCATCTCACATAATCCTGGCAACAACTCTATAGGGTAAGCCCTGTTATTAATTATCCCCAGTTCGCAGAGAAGGGCAGTGAGGTTTTCAACAGCTGAAGGCATTTGTTCAAGGTCACCGAGCTGGCAAGTAGGGCTCTGGGACTTGAACCCAGACCTGTTTGATTGCAAAGCCCTCCTCCTAGGGCAGAAGCCAGACGCTATTCACACTTCTAAGACTCCTTAAAACATCCAGTTCTGCCCCCAAGTCCCACACATGAGCGTGGTGACTATTCTACACCCTTCTCGGGGTGTCCTGAAACCTCCTCTGGTCAGGAAATTTCTGCAGAAGGACCTGTCTGGGAGCAAATCAGTTTCCTTTCTCAACATCTGGCCTAGAGACTAATTCTGGGGACCATGTGTGGGAAGGGCTGATTCGTGGACCCAGCTTCAATCTGTGTTCTTAGCGACTTTCCTAGCAGTCCAGTAATGAAAACTCTGCCTTGCAATCCAGGGGACACAGGTTTGATCTTTGGTCAGGGGTCTAAGATCCCACCCGCGTCGGGGCAACTAAGCTCTCATGCCGCAACTAAAGACTCCGTGCATCGCAACCAAAGATCCCGTGATTCAACAAAGACCCAAGGTGGCCAAATAAATAAATATTTTTTAAAAAAACAACCTGTTTTCTCTCCCCGTGGGATGGAGCGAAGCTTTCGAAGGGCCGGTTGATGGCCAAACTTCTCCTTTCATTGAAGAACCAGGCCCCGGGAGACGGCTGTCCCAGACTCCTGAGGAAACCTGTGGCAGCAGCCCTGACTTTCCATGGGGGTCGCTCGCAATCTGCATTTGCGAAGGTCTCTGGCCTCATGTCTGACCTACACCCTGAGGGTCTCTCCACCCCAGCCTGGCTGGACTAACTGCCATCCTGGGATGTGCCACGCTGCCTCTTGTTCAGCCCTTTGCACATGCTGTTCCCTCCAGCTAGGAAACTGTTCCACCAGTTCCTCACCTGGTAGCATCTATTGTCCTTTACAGCTCAGCTTAGGTACTCCCTCCTCCAAGAAGCCTCCCCTGATTCATGCCCCCCAGGGGGCCACCTCTGGGCTCCCACTTTGCTGAATGGCCCCCTACTGCATCATTAACAATCTGAGCAGGAGCTCAAGTGACCGGTCAGTCTCCCCACTGGACTCTGAGACCAGGGGCAGCAGGTATGTGTTCCGTTCAGCCTTGATTCTCAGCATCCAGCACTTGATGAGCCTACCCTGTGAGATGAGGGAATCACTGAGGCTTGAACCCGAGTCACACAACTCCCAGCATCCCTCTGCCTAGGCTTGTTTCCAAGGCAACAGGGAAAAGAATTCTGATATGGGAGAAAAAAGAAAACAGAAGTGACTTGACCTGACAAGTCAATCCCAGATTATTTATAAACCAAGCCCATGACTATTTCCTTGTGTTCATTTATCACATTCTTATTCAAGTAGTCATTTTAATGACCTAAGATGCCCCTAATTAACCTTGGAAGGGGAGTTGGGGGGAGAAAAAAACCATCTGGAAAGGAAATCTTTGTAGACAGCCAGGAACTCGAATCTGCCTTATCAGGCCCCACCCCGAATGCAAGTGGAAAAAGAAGCATTTTCTACGCTGGGGAGAGCCTGCTGTGTGGCCCTGCCCCGTGTGGCAAGGCTGGTCTGTAATTACAGCCCCTCTTTGAGAACTAGCCATCTAATAAAGCTGCGGGCTCCACCTTCTCTGAAATGGAAACGGGGTGGGCCGAGGGCCCTGCCCCGCTCACTCAGCCACAGCACTGGCCCCGGGCTCTGGGGCAGTGTGTCTGGACTGCTGCCATCCCTCCTTGGGCTTCCTGAGAAGGAGAAGGGGCCCCACTGAGGCCTGGTCCCCTTGCCTAGGGTTGGTCAACACATCCCTTTCCACAGTTCAGTTCAGTTGCTCAGTTGTGTCCGACTCTTTGCCACCCCATGGACTGCAACACGCCAGGCCTCCCTGTCCATTACCAACTCCTGGAGTTTACCCAAACTTATATCCATTGAGTCAGTGATGCCATCCAACCATCTCATCCTCTGTCGTCCCCTTCTCCTCCCACCTTCAATCTTTCCCAGCATCTTTTCCAATGAGTCAGCTCTTCGCATCAGGTGGCCAAAGTATTGAAGTTTCAGCTTCAACATCAGTTCTTCCAATGAACACTCAGGACTGATCTCCTTTAGAAGATGCTTTAAGCTCCCCTTTCCATAGGAGGAACTGAAATCCCACATGTTTGGATCGGTTAGTGAAAGAGAGCAAGATGTTCTTGGGAAACAAGAAATGACGACTGGGGTGAAGGAGTCACGATGTCCCCCAGGAGATTTATCCCCAAGCACCGAGCCTTCTATCCTGGGCTAAGTGCCCCTAAGTCGCACCCCAAGATCTGAAGACTCTCCCTGAGGATAGCAAAAGGCTGGAAGAAGGCGAAGAAAAGGCCTCCTTTTCCCTGCTCCTACCCTCCCTCCCCGACGCCTTCTGACTTCAACAAGCATCTGAGCAGAGCCCTACTAGGTGCAGGCTGTGTCCGGTGAGGGAGGCCCCGGCCCTGGCCCCTGGAGGATAAGGACCCTCGGCGGTGCTCAGTCGCCTAGAGCCTGTTGTCACCTCCCTGACTCGAGGAAGCCAGAAGGGCTGCAGCCCGTGCTGTGCAGACGAGGAAACCGAAACGCCGAATGAGGGGGACCGGAGCCCGAGTCACGTGGGAGCCACGCCCAGAGCAAGGCTCAAGCCCGGGGCTGGCCACGCAGAGCCGGGGCTCCTAGCCACCAGACTACGCTGCCCCGGAGCGCCCCGGTTCATGGCAGCATGGGGCTGGCTTGTGGGGTGCAGAAGAGGTGGTCTCAGGAGCAGGGGCCCGACGACCCTGTTCTTTCTTCCTCAGACTCGGGCGGCCCCAAGTGAAGCCCAAGTGACCCCATGGCAGCACAGGGTCTCCAGAGATGGCCTCGGAGACCCCCGCTTGGCGTCAGCCGCCGCGGCAGCGCCAGGGACCCCCGACCCAGGCGGCCTTGGAGGGGACTCTGCAGCCTCCTGCCCCGGCTGAAGGGAGGTGAGAAAGCGGGTCCTGGGCCCGCTGACCCGGGCTTGAGGTCTGCCAGGCTCTGCCCCCAAACCACTGAAGGTCCCAGAGGGGGTGCCACCTCTGGGAAGCGGGGGAGCCCAACTCAAACCCTAGCTGCCTCGTCCCTAAGGCCCCCGTCCCTGCTGGGCTCAGACACCGTGCGGCCGTGCACACTCACATGGCCTCCTCCCCCTGAGGTGCCTCATCTCAGGAAAGGAAATCAGGACACCTGCCTCCCAGGTCAAGGTGCACAAAGCGGGCCCTGGCAAAGGTAGGCCACAGGCCTTGGACTCCAACAAGGATGTCCACGGCTGGAGCGCCACTTTTCCAAAAACAAACTTAGGAAGGAAAAGTTAAAGAAAGAAAAAGTGAAGTCGCTCAGTCATGTTTGACTCTTTGTGACCCCATGGACTGCAGTCTACCAGGCCTCTCCATCCATGGGATTTTCCAGTTGTCACCTCCCTGACTCGAGGAAGCCAGAAGGGCTGCAGCCCGTGCTGTGCAGACGAGGAAACCGAAACGCCGAATGAGGGGGACCGGAGCCCGAGTCACGTGGGAGCCACGCCCAGAGCAAGGCTCAAGCCCGGGGCTGGCCACGCAGAGCCGGGGCTCCTAGCCACCAGACTACGCTGCCCCGGAGCGCCCCGGTTCATGGCAGCATGGGGCTGGCTTGTGGGGTGCAGAAGAGGTGGTCTCAGGAGCAGGGGCCCGACGACCCTGTTCTTTCTTCCTCAGACTCGGGCGGCCCCAAGTGAAGCCCAAGTGACCCCATGGCAGCACAGGGTCTCCAGAGATGGCCTCGGAGACCCCCGCTTGGTGTCAGCCGCCGCGGCAGCGCCAGGGACCCCCGACCCAGGCGGCCTTGGAGGGGACCCTGCAGCCTCCTGCCCCGGCTGAAGGGAGGTGAGAAAGCGGGTCCTGGGCCCGCTGACCCGGGCTTGAGGTCTGCCAGGCTCTGCCCCCAAACCACTGAAGGTCCCAGAGGGGGTGCCACCTCTGGGAAGCGGGGGAGCCCAACTCAAACCCTAGCTGCCTCGTCCCTAAGGCCCCCGTCCCTGCTGGGCTCAGACACCGTGCGGCCGTGCACACTCACGTGGCCTCCTCCCCCTGAGGTGCCTCATCTCAGGAAAGGAAATCAGGACACCTGCCTCCCAGGTCAAGGTGCACAAAGCGGGCCCTGGCAAAGGTAGGCCACAGGCCTTGGACTCCAACAAGGATGTCCACGGCTGGAGCGCCACTTTTCCAAAAACAAACTTAGGAAGGAAAAGTTAAAGAAAGAAAAAGTGAAGTCGCTCAGTCATTTTGACTCTTTGTGACCCCATGGACTGCAGTCTACCAGGCCTCTCCATCCATGGGATTTTCCAGGCAAGGGTACTGGAGTGGGTTGAGAGTTCCTTCTCCAGGGGATCTTCCTGACCCAGGGACTGAACCCGGCTCTCCCACTTTGCAGGCAGACGCTTTACCATCTGAGCCACCAGGGAACGCACTCCCAAACGCCAAATCCACATCTATTCAAACGTTGCTAGGACACGGTGGACGCTATCTCAGCATTGATGACATGCCAGGTGCTATGCCATCTCATGTCATCCCCCAACACATGGTTAAAGGCAGGCCTCCCAGGACTGACTGTGTGCTATGTGACCCAGGGCAAGTGATTCACCCTCTCTGAGCCCCTCCTTCTTTGCCTTTAAAAAGGGGTAAAAATGGTGCTCCCCTTCCCAGGTGGTGGCGAAGGCTACACGGCGTGTGTTCTATCCTGCGAGAACAGAACCACCTCCATTATACAGATGAGGACACTGATACAGAGAGAGCAGAGGCTGAAAGCTGCACAGTCACCACTTAGGGGTAAAGGTTTGCCGGGAGGCCTGCGCTCTCTCAGTAGCTGTGGCTCAGCAGGCCCCGGGCACCGGGGAGCCCCCAGGCCCACCCGCACTGCTCCCATCGCCCAGCTCACGCTCCCCGCATCTCAGAGCTGCTGTAAGTGACAGTCCCCACTTGGTCCCGCTCGCTGCCTGCTTTCTCCCGGCCCGGCTAGAGGTCTATTATCTGGCGCCTTGTTCCTCGGATCACAGGCAGGGGCCCTCCTCTGTGCCGCCCACGCTGTTCCAGGAGCCAGGCTGTGCCCGGCAGGGAGGAAGGGATGGCAGGAAGGGGGCGGCCAGGAGGCCCTGGCATCTTGACAGAAGTGCGTCTCCTCACAGGCCCCCACAACAGCCCACCCGGGAGGCATGAGGCTGTATTCTGGCAGCCTTGGAGTCCAGGACCTCAAGCCAGCCTGGGCTCAAAGCCCTCCAGAACCCCCCACCTCGCCGGGGCAATGAGGTGAGACCCCCACCCCCACCCCCAGCTCCCTCCACCTGGCTGCTTCCTGCCTCGGAAAGGCTGCCCCCACACCAGGCAGCCTTCGTATTTCTGACTCTTCCCCACCAGTCCCTGCCCCGATCACCCCACCGACACAAAGGAGCTGCCAGACCTTCTCGGTCTCAGCACTCTTTCCTTTCAGTTCAGTGGCTCAGTCACGTCTGACTTTGTGACCCCATGAACCACAGCACGCCAGGCCTCCCGCCCATCACCAACTCCCAGAGCCTGCTCAAACTCACATCCACCGAGTCAGTGATGCCACCCAACCATCTCATCCTCTGCTGTCCCCTTCTCCTCTTGCCCTCAATCTTTCCCTTACACGTTCCTTTTCACTACCTGGTACTGACTTAATGTGATCTCTCTGAGCCAGGCTCGTGAGAGCATAAACCTGGAGTCTTATTCTCTGCTGTTGCCCCCCTGCCTGGCACAATGGACACTCTCAGTAAATGTTCGTTGAATGAATGGGTAAATGAACCAGTGAAGAAGGGAAGGAAGGAGTGAGGCAGGAAGGAGAAATAGGGGAGGCAAGAGAAGGAGGGGAGAAAAGGGGAGATGCACAATAACTTTTTTAAAGTTATTTATTTTTTTTTTCGCCATGTGGCATGCGGGATCAAACCTGTACCCCCTGAACTTAACCCCTAGACCACTAGGGAAGTCCAAGCATGATAACATTTGTCCTGCAGTCTCATCCTCTCTTCTTTCCTTGGCTGTTTCCTACTCATCCTTAAAGACTTCACAATGATGCCCCCACCTCCAGGAAGCCTTCCCTGCTACTCTTTCCCAGTCAGTTCAATGCTCCTCTGGGTTCCCCAACCCCTGGCTTCCCCATCACATCATAAATATAAGGGCAATGGGACTTCCCTGGTGGTGCAGTGGATGAGAATCCACCTGCCAATGCAGGAGATGCGGGTTCAATCCTTGGTCAAGGAGCTAAGATCCCACATGCTGCGGAGCAACTAAGCCTGCGTGGCCCTGGCACTGAGCCCAAGCTCTAAGCGCCTCGAGCCACAAGCACTCAAGCCCTTGCACTAGGGCCTGTGCCCTGCAGCAAGAGAAGCCACCAGAGAGAAGCCCGCACACCTCAGCCAGGGAGCGGCCCCTGCTCGCCTCAGCTAGAGAAAGTCCACACAGCAACAGAGACACAGCTCAGCAAAAACAAACGACAGATAAAAAATATCAGGCCAATATCCACAGCGCTCTGCCCACCGGCTGCAGGCACTGGAAGGTCAGGGCTGTTTTCAATTCCCTTTGGCGTCTCCAGAGCCCATCCTGAGGCCTAGCACTCAGCTAACGCTTCTCAAGGTCTAACCAGACACCAGCCCAGGCTCTGAAATCAGAGAATTCACGGATTCTTCAGCATCACCTTGTGAGCAGGGAGACAATCTTATACCCATTTTACAAACAAGAGAAGTAAGGCTGAGAAAAGTCAAGCTCCTCGGCCAAGGTCCCACTGCAAGGACCCTGGGAAGCCATCACACTGCCCTATCCTCCAGAAGTTCGTGCATCGTATCGGGCACTTTGTACAAACCTCATCAGTTCTCATCGGCCCTTAAAGGAGACGTCACTCTCCCAAACCTCAGATGAAGGGACCAAGGCTCGGGACACACAGGGTCCTCACACTCGGCTCAAACTCACTCAAGACAACAGGACACCAGGAAAGTAATCAAAGAAGCCGCACAGAAGAATGTAGCTGTGAGCAACGTTCTTCCTTCCTGGGCGAGTCTTGAAAACGCTGACTACTCACGTCCCACCCTTTATTGCAGCAGAAACACGTGGATGGGACCAAAATCCTGGCCAATGGAACCTGGGGTGGGGCGGGGGTAGTCTGCTGGCTGGGCTCGGGGAGCAGTCTTCCTTCCAATGCACCCCCTCTCCCTTAGCTGGATGTTGCCAAGTCTCCCAGAAATGGCTGGAACTGTGGCAGCGATTGTGGGACCGTGAGCGGACAGGACACTGAAGGGCTGGTAGGAAGATGGAAAGAACCGGGGTTAACCCACTAACTCAGGATGGAGGAAGCTTTTAAAATCATTTACTTACTGGCTGTGCCACGCAGCATGCAGAAACTCCCTGACCAGGGATCAAACCTGCGCGTCTAGCTTTGAGGGTGGGACTCTTAACCACCAGGCCATCAGGGAACTCCGCAGCGAGCTTTTGAAAAGGGCAGAGTAAATATTTTAGGTCTTGCTAGCCACGTCTGGTTTCTGTGACATGTTTTTTTGTTTGGGGGGGTGGATTTGGTTTCTTTTTAAATCTTCTGAACATGTAGAGCCCTTCCTGAGTTCACAGGCCATGGTTTAATGGGCTCCGCCCTGAATCCCTTGTGCCGCCAGGGGGGCCATGTGAAGTATTCCACACCCTTTTGGTTTGGCCCATTTTTATGAGGGGTCTCCCATCTTCATGAGGGGTCCCGTGCCTTCATGAGGGGTCTTTTGCTACGTTTAGCATTTTCACAACCATCGTCCCTGACAAAATGGCAGTGTTGGACCAAGCAGTGACGGTGAGGATGTGGGCAAGTGAAACTCTCAGGGGATGAGACGCAAAATGGGACCAAATGGTACTGGAAGACAGTGTGGCAGCTTGTAAAAAAGTCTAACACACGCCTACCATATGATCCACACGCCACTTCTAGGTGTTTACCCAAGAGGAACGAAATCACGCGTCCATACCAACTTGAACAAGAGCGTGCGCAGCAGCTGTATTCATACGAGCCAGGAGGCGGGATCATCCCAAGCGTCTGTCAACAGATGAAGGGGTACACACACTGGCACCTCCACGCAGCAGAACAGTTCTGAGCGATAAAAAGCAATGGGCCGCTGATACCCACCAGGCCGTGGACGAACCTCACATGGTTAAGCAGAGTGAAAGAAATCAGACGCAGAAGAGTACGGGATGTCCCATTCCATTCATAGAAAAGTCTAGAAAATGCAGACTAATCTACAGTGACAGAGAGCAGAGCAGTGGCTGCCTGAGGGCAGGGAGGGACGGTGGGCTGCAGAGGGCAGGAGGGAAGTGATGGGGGTGAGCGACACGTTCAGCATTTTCATCGCCGTGGCGCATCCTCGGGAACGTGTGAAAGCTCATCAAGATACGTACGTGGTACGTCAGTTATCTCTCCACAGAGTCGCCACGCGCAGAAAGACAGTGGCGGCTCTTATAATAAGCCGAGCCCTGAGGGTACTGAGGGACAGGGGGTGGGTGAGTCTTGGCTGAATGCGTGCTAAGTAGCTTTAGTCGTCTCCGACTCTTTGTGACCCTATGGACTGTAGCCCACCACGATCTGCCGTCCATGGGGTTCTCCAAGAGTGGGTTGCCATGCCCTCCTCCAGGGATCTTTCTGACCCAGGGAACAAACCCACGTCTCTTTCATCTCCTGCATTGGCAGGCGGGTTCTTTACCACCAGTGCTCCCTGGGAAGCCCAAATGGGGCCAGCAGAAATGCAGCGGAAGAGGGGATGTGGGAGCCCGAGAAGCCAGAGGCCTCCACCAGACCTCACGTGCCATGGGTCAAGGCTGACGTTCAGCTCTGCCTGCTCCATAATTCAACTGAGGACAAGTGAACCTGAGACGTTTCTGATTTGGCAAATGAGGCGCCCCAGTGGCAACCCTTGGGGATAGCTCGTGGACCCCATGGGCCATGCTGAGTGCCCTCAGTTCTTTCTGGAATTCCCAGGTGCCAGGGCTGGTGTATCGGCTTCGGGTCTCTTCCCATCTGATGAGACCCAGGGCACACAGCAGGCGGAATTCCCTGAAAGCCCCAGACTTTGTTTTTTCACTCATCCCAGAAAGAACAGGAAGAACTCCCAGCTCAGCCCTCCAACCGCCATCTGCAGCAGGCCGGGAACAAGTCTGGCTTGGCAGCTTCAGAGCCTCCGCCTGCACCTGATCGGATCCCAGGGACAGGCTGGTCGCCAGCAGGCCTGGCAGAAACCTTGCCTTCCTCCCTCAGGCCCTGCGCTCTCCGGGGAGCTCGGGGCTCTACACAAAATCACCTGCCCCTGGGTCTCAGCAGTGGGCACTTAGGCTCCTGTTTAACTGCAGCAGGCCAGGAACAAGTCTGGCTTGGCAGCTTCAGAGCCTCCGCCTGCACCTGATCGGATCCCAGGGACAGGCTGGTCGCCAGCAGGCCTGGCAGAAACCTTGCCTTCCTCCCTCAGGCCCTGCGCTCTCCGGGGAGCTCGGGGCTCTACACAAAATCACCTGCCCCTGGGTCTCAGCAGTGGGCACTTAGGCTCCTGTTTAACCATCCTTAGCCCCATTAGATCGGAGAAGGCAATGGCAGCCCACTCCAGTACTCTTGCCTGGAAAATCCCATGGACGGAGAAGCCTGGTAGGCTGCAGTCCATGGGGTCGCTAAGGGTCAGGCACAACCAAGCGACTTCGCTTTCACTTTTCACTTTCATGCATTGGAGAAGGAAATGGCAGCCCACTCCAGTATTCTTGCCTGGAGAATCCCAGGGACAGAGAAACCTAATGGGCTGCTGTCTATGGGGTCGCACAGAGTCGGACACGACTGAAGTGACTTAGCAGCAGCAGCCCCATTAGACAGCATGCTAAAAAGCAGAGGCATCACTTTGCCAAAAAAGGTCCATATAAATTGGAGTCAAAGCTCTGGTTTTTCTGGTAGTCACGTATGCATGTGAGAGTTGGACCATAAAGAAGGCTGAGCACCAAAGAATTGATGCTTTAGAACTGTGGTGCTGGAGAAGACTCTTGAGAGTCCCTTAGACAGCAAGGAGATCAAACCAGTCCATCCTAAAGGAAATCAGTCTTGAATATTCACTTGAAGGACTGATGCTGAAGCTTCAATACTTTGGCCACCTGATGTGAAGAGCTGACTCATTGGAAAAGACCCTGATGCTGGGAAAGACTGAAGGCAGGAGGAGAAGGGGACGTCAGAGGATGAGATGGCGGGATGGCATCACTGACTTGATGGACATGAGTCTGAGTAAGCTCCGGAAGTTGGTGATGGACAGGGAGGCCTGGCGTGCTACAGTCCAGGGGGTGGCAAAGAGTCAGACACGACTGAGCGACTGGACAGCAAAAGCAGCCGAGCGCTGGGGCACCAGCATACCTCCTGGCTGTTCTGAGAGCACAGCCTTGCTCAGAAGGTCTGAGTTGATGCTTTGCTTCCCTGAAAATAGGACCGAGCTTATGGCAACGTGTTTGGATGCAAAAGCCCCCAAGTGGGTCCTCAAGGTGGTTCCATGTGAGAACTTCTGGGGGTGGGGCAGAGGGGCAGTGAGGGGCCTGCCAGGGAGCGTCTCTGTCCAAAGTGGAAAGATGTGGGGACAGTGAATGTGCGTGTCGGGGCTGGGGGCCAGGGAGCGTGGAGGGCGGGCAGGCAGGGTGGAGGGCTGGGTGGCAGGCCAGATTCCGGTGCCTCTGCATTCTCACCAGACAAGTTATTTCAGATTTAAAAAAATAACTATGCGAACTACCTTCCCTTCCTCCTGCCAAATGTTCTCATTGCAAAATGGACTTAATGAGATCCCTTGGCAGAAGGACTTCTGGCAGCAATGAAAACGCCGTGCAGCCTCAAGATGCCAGGAGCAAGTGGCACTTTAAAAAATAACTATGCGAACTACCTTCCCTTCCTCCTGCCAAATGTTCTCATTGCAAAATGGACTTAATGAGATCCCTTGGCAGAAGGACTTCTGGCAGCAATGAAAACGCCGTGCAGCCTCAAGATGCCAGGAGCAAGTGGCACTTACCGGGGACCCAGGGAACAGAAATGGGGCAGGGCCGGGCGGCCACCACTTACACACCTGCGGGGGGCTGAGCACGGCGTTCAGAACACAGCAGGTGCGCCGCGTCTCTTACATCCCTGATGGTCTGCTAACAGGCCCAGGTGGTCTCATCTCCTCTTGAAAGATGAGAATTCTGGGCCTCAGGCTTGGTTCCCGGGCTGCCCAGCATCAAAACCTGACCATATCAACAAGCTGTGCAACTCTGGGCAAAGCTGCTGCACCTCTCTGAGCCTCTGTCACCCTATCCATCTGTAAATGGGGATCAAGACCGTGACTGCTCTGGAGGGAGCGCTTGGCTGGATGAAGCGCTCGGTGGATGTCGGAGCTGAACAGCTTGCTGGGGGTTGAATGGCTGGATGCAAACCCGGGAACCTGCCTGCTTTCAGAGCATAATCAATTCTCTCTTTCCACTAGTTGCCAAGTCCCTTTCACTTCGCTGAAAGAAACCGAGAAAATCAGAGCAGAGTGAGCTGAACTGCTCCTGGCCCTGGCATCCAGGAGCTCGCCCTGCCTCCCTCAGGCTGCTGCACAAGAGGGGGCCTCGCTTGCAGCCCAGGCCACCCCCACCTCCCACACCCTCTCACCAACTCCAGGGCATCATCCTGCAGCTCCCCATCCTCCTGTTCCCTGCAGCACCGGTGTGCCCCCTCCGATGGGCCAGCCCCGTTGTGAAAGCTTCAACATCCCTCGTGTTTAAGAGCCAAACGACAGACTTCCCTTTCGGTCCAGGGGTTAAGACTGCTTGTTTCCAGGGTGAGGGGTGTGGGTTCCAACTCCGGTAGGGGAGCTAAGATCCCACATGCCATGCGGCACAGCCAAAAAGAAATTTTTTTTTTTTTAAAGAAAAGCCAAAGGGAAACCTCCTTCAATTCCATCTCCCTCTCTGCTTAGAAATCTGATGAAACATCCCAGGACAGAACTCTTGGTCCCTGGTCTCAAGTCTGCTTCCTCCACCCCACTGGCCTGGAACCTGGAAAGCCGCCTCAGTCCCTCTCCCCAAAATATAACCTAAACCAGATCACGTCTCCCCCACCCACCCCCGACATCCCTCCTCAGCAGCCGGTTTCAGTCCCCATTTCCATTCTGTCACGCCACCCTCTACTGAAAATGCACCCTCAGCTCTCTGCTACGACCAGCGGGAACCCCAAATGCCAAACACTCTGCCCCGGGACTTCCCCGGTGGGCCGCCGGCTAGGACCTCGCCTTCCAATGCAAAGGGTGCGGGTTCGACGCCCACTCAGAGAGCTGGGATCCTACATGCCTCAGGGCCAAAATACCAAAACATAAAAACAGAAGCAATATTGCTAACAAATTCAATAAAGACTTTAAATATGGTCCACATTAAAAAAAAAAAAAACTTCTTAAAAATAAGTAAATTGGATTGCTCTGCCCTGTCCCTCTAGGTGCCCATCTACCTCCCCCTATCCCCTGCTATATACCAGGCGGGACCATACTGACCCGACTACCAGTCTCAGCCTCTCCAAGCTGGTGCTGGCCTTGAGGCCCTTGCGTGTGCTGTTCCCACCGCCTGAAGCCCTCTTTCCCTGGACACCCAGGGGTGGGCTCCTGCCTCTTGGATCTCTGCTCAAAAGCCACGTGCCCTTAGGGACCTTCCCGCCACACCGTCTCCCAGCCTCTCTCTCCCACGTCATCCTGTCTTTCGGCCTTCACACGTGGGTCAGTGTTCACTGTTCTCCGTACTGTCTGCCTCTCCCGCTGGAACACACCCTCTGTTTCTTATCCCACACGGATGCTCGGTGCCTAGAGCAGTGTCTGAGGCAGAGAAGGGGCTCAGTAAGTGGTTATTGAGTGAATAAACAAGTGAATAAAGGAGCCAACAAATAAAGGGCGAGTGACACACCCGCACACCAGACAGAGCTCTCTGGGGCTCAGCATGCTCGGCTCTGAAGCGGAGGAGGGGGTCCCCGCGCCCACGGGATGGTGGTGGCGGCGAGCCCTGATGGACAAGGGGTCCGGGAGAGGCTCACCCCGTGGCAGGAGTCTCCTCTCAAAGCCTCGCTGCATCAAACTCACTTTAAAGCCAAAACTCTGTAACTGAGACACGGTGGTGAAGGTCTAGTGGAGACCTTTGTAAGGGAGCGATTTGCTGGATTACCCAGTAGCCATGGCAACTGAAATCTTCAAGTACGGTTTCCTCTCGCTTTAACTTTTTACGCAGAAATTTCTAAAAGGAAATGTTCAGATTCCTTCCTCTGGTGACATTCTACAAAATAGACATCCTCGTTTCACTCCCAGAGCGGGGGGTGGGGGTGGGGGGGAAGCAAAATGTCAGATTCCTAGGAGATAAACTGGTTTGCAAAGAAAGATGTTTCTTTTTTTTTTTTTAATATGAGTCTATTTCTATAAGCAAAAAAGTTCTGCTGTAATGGAATGGACCAGTACTTTAACCTTCACTTGGCCATTCAACAAACGCCCACTGAATGCCACTGTATGCCAGGCCCTGCGCTGGACTCTGGGGAGAGAGCAGGGGATGAGGCAGATGATGCTCCCGGCCCCCAAGGGGCCTGTGGTCCAAACGGGATAGACAGCCAGTGAAAGAGCACCCCCAGCAAGGAGCTTCCAGCAAAGAGCGGGGAGTTACATGGTAGAGGTCAAAGGACTGACCTGCGGGATGATGCGGGCTCCATCGCTCACTGGTGGTGTGACCTGGGCAAGTCACTGGATCTCCGTGAGCCCGCGATAAAATGGTGATAACAACACGGCTTGATGAAGGTGCCACGAGAACCCGAGAAGACAGAAAGAGTGCCGTGCACGGTGTCAGACCCCTCGTGAGGAGCCGCCTGCCCTCGGACTCCCAGAGCTGGAGTGACACCCTGGCAGACGATGCGGCATTTGAACATCAGGCAGGATCCCAGACCTCGTCTGTGTCAGAGGCAGGCCACCCTCGGCTGCCAGCCCCCCTATGCCCTGATGCTGTTCTCCGTACACGAACACCTCCCTTCCCCCACTCTCCCACCCCTCCCCCAGGAAAACCCTATTCAACCTTCACACGACCTGGCAAGTCCGAGGCCAGGCATTTCCCCTGCAGATGCAACACACAAGGGCGCCCAGACCTTTGCACAAGATGTTCCCTGCAGGGGTGTTTATGGCGCACAAAGCTGGAGATCAGCTACATGTCCATCGGGAGGGGACTGCTTCAACAAACACACTGGGGGGCGGGGGGGCTGGAAATAAAGCCGTTGGAAAGAACGAGGCAGACCTACTGTGCTGATAGGGAAAGGTCTCAGCACCATGAGAAAAAGGAAAATCAGGACACAGAACAAGACGAACAGCAAGGTCAGACTGCTGTTAAGACAGATACGTGTACATATACAGGAAATACAGATACAAGCACAGATAGTCTTATATATGCCGAGCATATTTCCGAAAGGAGATGTGTGAAACTGTCAGCGATTTCTGGGCAGGGGACTATGGATTGGAGATGGCAGGGGACACGTTTTTCTTTAGACACTATTTCGTAGTCCCGGAAATGTTCACCGTGACTGTACTACTTTTTCAAAGCTAAGAAAAATAAACTATGTTCTAACGTTTGCACATCATCTGTGTTAAACTTCCTCCCCTAGAGATGGACCCCCAGTGTGTGGAGGCCTCCCAGGTTCAGCTCCATTTATACGGGTGTTGCCCCTCCGGTGGAGGCTCAGCAGTAAAGAACCTGCATGCCATGCAGGGAATGCGGTGTGATCCCTGGGTTGAGAAGACCCCCTGGAGGAGGAAATGGCAGCCCACTCCAGTATTCCTGCCTGGGAAACCCCATGGACAGAGGAGCCTGGCGGGCTACAGGCCACGGGGTTGCAAAGGAGTCAGACACGACTTAGCGACTCAACAACCTACAAAAGCCGTCCTCCTGGGAGGCACTGAGAGTGGGGTCCACACCTGAGTACCCACTGGGAGCCTGGCCCTCGTGCTCACTCAGGACGCCCTAGAGGAACGGCGCCATAGCATCCCTATACCCGCTTCCATCTTCCCCACGGCTTTTTACGTTTACCAAGTTTTGGAAATAAAGCCGTTGGAAAGAACGAGGCAGACCTACTGTGCTGATAGGGAAAGGTCTCAGCACCATGAGAAAAAGGAAAATCAGGACACAGAACAAGACGAACAGCAAGGTCAGACTGCTGTTAAGACAGATACGTGTACATATACAGGAAATACAGATACAAGCACAGATAGTCTTATATATGCCGAGCATATTTCCGAAAGGAGATGTGTGAAACTGTCAGCGATTTCTGGGCAGGGGACTATGGATTGGAGGTGGCAGGGGACACGTTTTTCTTTAGAACACTATTTCGTAGTCCCGGAAATGTTCACCGTGACTGTACTACTTTTTCAAAGCTAAGAAA
The DNA here is from genome assembly GCA_006408675.1 of Madoqua kirkii. Taxonomy (NCBI): domain Eukaryota; kingdom Metazoa; phylum Chordata; class Mammalia; order Artiodactyla; family Bovidae; genus Madoqua; species Madoqua kirkii. The sequence goes on from SJYC01069745.1 coordinate 43,553, forward strand.
AATAAACTATGTTCTAACGTTTGCACATCATCTGTGTTAAACTTCCTCCCCTAGAGATGGACCCCCAGTGTGTGGAGACCTCCCAGGTTCAGCTCCATTTATACGGGTGTTGCCCCTCCGGTGGAGGCTCAGCAGTAAAGAACCTGCCTGCCATGCAGGGAACGCGGTGTGATCCCTGGGTTGAGAAGACCCCCTGGAGGAGGAAATGGCAGCCCACTCCAGTATTCCTGCCTGGGAAACCCCATGGACAGAGGAGCCTGGCGGGCTACAGGCCACGGGGTTGCAAAGGAGTCAGACACGACTTAGCGACTCAACAACCTACAAAAGCCGTCCTCCTGGGAGGCACTGAGAGTGGGGTCCACACCTGAGTACCCACTGGGAGCCTGGCCCTCGTGCTCACTCAGGACGCCCTAGAGGAACGGCGCCATGGCATCCCTATACCCGCTTCCATCTTCCTCACGGCTTTTTACGTTTACCAAGTTACTGTATCGAGCATCGACTCCCCCATGGCAGCCAGTCCACGCCAGCATCTCACTGCTCTGGGCCCAAGACTCCCCAGGGTGCCTGACAGCAGTACATGCTGTTGGAACCCCCCCCCCAGACCCCTGGCACTGGCTGGGCCCCCATCCTCCAAGCTCCAGGGTGCTGGCTGCCACTGCTCATGGCCCCGTCTTCTCCGACAGTGGGCCCCAGCCGGTGGAGGAAGAGCCGCCTTGCTTCTTCATGGGGACTGACTTTGAGGTGCTGTGGACTCTCTAGAACTCCCACAGGGATACGGCCGACTGAAGTTCTCTGTCACTAAATCATGGACACGTGGATCCCCACTCAAGCTCTGTTTCTGGGGGACCCAGCCTGAGACGCTGCCTCTCAGAATCAACTGGAGCAGACGGTTCTTTACACACAGTTGCTGTGTATGGATGTGAGAGCTGGAGAATTGATGCTGTCAAAACTGTGGTGCTACAGAAGACTCTTGAGAGTCCCTTGGACTGCAAGGGGATCAAACCACTCAATCTAAAAGGAAGTCAACCCTAAATGTTCATTGGAAGGACTGATGTTGAAGCTGAAGCTTCAATACTTTGGCCACCTGATGCAAAGAGCTGACTCACTGGAAAAGACCTTGATGCTAGGAAAGCCTGAGGGCAGGAAGAGAAGGGGGCAACAGAGATGAGATGGTTGGATGGCATCACCGACTCAATGGACATGAGTTTGAGCAAACTCCAGGAGATGGTGAAGGACAGGGAAGCCTGGCGTGCTGCAGTTCATGGGGTCACAAAGAGTCGGGACAGGACTGAGCGACTGAACAGCAAAAGCAATCTACTAAAAGCATAACTCTGGGAGGGCGCAGCCTCAGCACAGGGAGCTTAAAGGAGCCACAGACATATGGTCAAGACTGGAAAACAGGAAAGGGGGATGAGGGTTATTTATAATGCCCATTTCACAGATATGAAAACTGAGGCTCAACTGAAATCCACAGAGGGAGAGCTGAGCCCTGCAGTCTCAGACCCCAAAGCCCTGACTGTCTGCTCTGCTCCGCTGCTCAGCTGTGACAGAATTAACAGGTCTGGCCTGCATGAGGACAAGGTGATTTTAGAGGCTGGCTCTGAGTGGAACATTCTCCCAGGCATCACTTGCTTCGTGCAAAAATCTGCTCAGCAGGCTTTAAAATAGAACTGCTAACATGGTCAGGAAGTGGGGTCCCTGGAGGGTACTGTTCCTCGGCCAGCCGGCGCTGGGGCCCGGTGCGGCGCCTGGGTCTCACCAAGGGCAGCCGGCATGAAGAAAATATGGGAAGCAGGTCTCAGGCAGGCCTCTGGGGACTTCCTGTCCACCTGTGTGGACGGGAACAACAGGAAGTCTCGGCTGCGGGGTCCGGTGGGCGGGGTGGGGGCCAATCGAGACGGGTGAGGCCCCCCTGGGTTGGCCTTCCCCTCTCAGTCCATTCTCAGGGGCGGATGGACACTCCTCGCCAAGGCTGGGGCAGCAGGGAAGCATTTGCTAAGCACCTGCTGTGTGCCTGGCCCTATATCAGGACCTGAAGAAAGAAATGAACAAGGTGCAGTCCTGAGCCTCCAGAAGTCTGACCCCTGTACCCACTCCTTCACTCCTCCAGGCGCTCAGTCCAGCAGACACTGATCGAGTGCTATTCTAGGACCTGGGGACACAAATAAGACGGCCCTATCCTCAAGCACTTTCACTTTTCAGTCATTCACTCATTCATTCAGCACTGAACGAGCACCTACTGTTAAGCAAGACTCGTGCTGGGAACTGAACACGGCCGGGCCCCTGAGGATGGGAAGCTTCCCGAAGCCCTCCTTTTCATCCCCTCTTTTATTCCTTCAACACCAGACAGTGCTGAGCACCTGCTGGGCGCCCAGCTGTGCAACAGACACCTCCCCTCCTGGAGGAGGGCTCACTGGAGTCGCTCATTCGCTCATTCACGCGCCACGGGACGAGGACACAGACGCAGGGCCCAGTCGCTGCTCGCAGCCTCACCCGCACCCTCCTCCATTCACTTGGCAAAACCAACATTTACGGAGGGCCCGCTGGGTGCCAGGACGCAGGGGTGCACAGCAGAGAGCCTCCTTGCTTGAAGAGTCAGCCACTCCTCCTTCCTTCCCTCATCACTCGCGGATTCGGTCCACCAAACATGCCTTGGGCGTCCGTCGTGTGAGACCCTCAGGAGGCAGGGGAATGAGCCCCAGCTCTGGCCCCCGAGGAATGGCAAAGGTGGCGCGCACGCAGGGGTGGGCGGTGATGGCTCATTTCCTCACCCGCTGGTTCCTCAAAAGCCTGAGGAGAGGCGGGCAGTGGGGAAGTTTGCAACCAGCCCTTCCCAGGAGCAGCAGAGCAGAGAAGGGGTGACGGCGGGGGCAGGCTGGAGGGAGGGCTCTGGGCACACAGGCAGAGGGAAACTGCTCAAAATAAACACCAAAGGGAAGAACCAGTGAGTGAGGAGATGAATCAGACAGCTAAGTGAGATTTTTCAAGAACTCAAGGAATATTCTAAGTTTAGAGGAGGAAGGGGGAAAAAAAAACTGGCCCACGACTTCCCAGTGTGACACGTTCAATGCCAAACTCAGGGCAGCCCTGCCCATCTCCCTGGGTTCCTCCACCGCCTCTGATGCGAAAATATCAAGCTCTGAACACCGCCTCCCCTGGGACTGTGGGGGGCCTGTGCAGGTCCATCCCTGGGAAGCCCTCGGCACAGTGCCTGGCGCAGAGTTAGTGCTCCATAAACTAAAAAGCCGCTTGATGAAAGTGAAAGAGGAGAGTGAAAAAGTTGGCTTAAAGCTCAACAACATTCAGAAAACGAAGATCATAGCATCCGGTCCCCTCACTTCATGGGAAATAGATGGGGAAACACTGGAAACAGTGTCAGACTTTATTTTTGGGGGGCTCCAAAATCACTGCGGATGGTGACTGCAGCCATGAAATTAGAAGACGCTTACTCCTTGGAAGAAAAGTTATGACCAACCTAGATAGTATATTCAAAAGCAGAGACATTACTTTGCCGACTAAGGTCTGTCTAGTCAAGGC
>SJYC01069747.1:0-12712 GCA_006408675.1 Madoqua kirkii
GATGAACAGGGAGGCCTGGTGTCGCAAAGAGTTGGACACGACTGAGCGACTGAACTGACCTGAACTGAAACGGAACTCAGTAATTGTACTGTTACTTCCTGCTGTGGCAGCTTTGAAACACGGGTGCACGCTCTCTGACACTCCTCTCATTGAGAGGTGGGGGGGTCTGTGTCCTCTCCCCTTGAGTCTTGGGGGGCTTGTGACCGCTTTGATCAACAGAGAACAAAGGGACACAACGGACTTCTGAGGCTGCATCCGTCATAAATGGAGATGCTGTGTCTGCCCTCTTGGCTGCAGCACGTGCTCTGGGAGCCTTGAGCCGGAGCCCAAGTTACAAGTCCCGGGAAGCCCGGCCTTCAAGTTACTGCCGGCACAAGACAGCTGGGTGAAGACCCTGGGCGATTCCAGCCCCCAGCTGCTAGGGACTCTCAAATACCACGGAGCTGCCGTCCCCACTGACGGAGCCGTGCCTGATTTCCTGACCCACCGAGTCATGTGAGCACAATCAGCCGTGGCTGGGGGGCTTCTCTGGTGGTCCAGTGGTTAGGAGTCCGCCTGCCAAGGCAGGAGACACAGGTCCAGTCCCTCGTGCAGGAGGATTCCGCGTGCCATAGAGCAGCTAGGCCCGGGTGTCTCAGCTACTGAAGCCTGAGCACCGCGGAGCCCGTGCTCTGCCACAAGGGCAGCCGCCACAGGGAAAAGCCGCGCAGGCAGCTAGAGCGCAGGCACTGCTCACCGCGACGAGAGAAAGCCCAAGAAAGCAGCAGAGACCCAGCGCACCCCAAGGCAGACAAGCAAAACCAGCTTATTAAAAAGAGCAAAGCACCCTGGTGTCGCACCCTGACGCTCCGAGAGCTTGTCTGGAGGTTCTAGCGGGGGAGCACAGCTACCAGTATATCCTTGACCAAAGGCCAGTCCTCCTCTGTCTGGGGACGGCTGTCCTCTTCAACAGGGGGGGCAGTTTGGGGAGGGACACACATGAAGCAGGAAGGAAGGAAGGGGACACCCGCCCAGCCAGCCGGTTAGCCGATTCAACCTAGGTGACCGGCGGGGTGACAGATGTCACAGCCAGACTGCCCTCGCATCCCACACCCAGCGCTTTGAAGTGGTTCCTTGTGACAGCTGCTACCTGCCTCTCCCAGTCGCTGCCCTACCAACCTGGAGAAGCATGGGGCAGTTCTATAAACTGTAAAGTCCCGTGCACTCAGGAGTCCCTGGCATTGCTGCTCAGGACTGGGGAGGGCTCTGCTGCCTTCCGGATCCCGCCTAACTCTGTAACCCCATAGCCCAGGCTACTGCGTCCCCTGCCCCCCATGGGGCTGAGGCTGGGAGGCTCTGCGGGCTAGTGGGGCTGACCTGAACTCACACGGCAGGCTGCTGCTTTGTTCCTGGGCTGGGACTTAGGTCAGCCCTCCGGGAGGGAGAGATCAGAGGACAAAGGCTGCTTTCACCGGACTCAGGCTGCTCTAGGCAAACACAGGCGGCCCCAGGCACACCCCTCCTGGGAAGGTGGCCAGCAACCCCGCGAGGGCCAGGGCCAGGCAAGCTGGGGCGGCCCTGGGGTCTGGCAAGGGCCTTTCCCAATCACACCTAAAAGAAGGACAGGGCAGAGTACAGGGAGGCAAGGAGAAATGTTGGGCACATTCAATAGAATGAGACATGTTTAAAAACAAAACAAAAAGACCTTCCTAAAATTCAAGTCAAATCATAAACAAAAACTAAAAAAATGTGGGCTCCAAGGCAAGACATGATGGGATCAAATTCCAGTTTCACTGCCGACCAGCTGCATGATTTCCTGTAAGTGACACAACCTCTCTGAGCCTCGGTTTCATCATCTGTAAAATGGGAATGGTGATACTATCTCCCTCCCAGGACTGCTGTGACAGATAAGATGAAGTAACATAAAACACTTTGCCGAGAGCCTGGCTGCTATGGGCTGAATTGTGCTTCCCCCAAATTTATACGTTGAAACCCAGGACCTCATCCCAGGACCTCAGAATGAGACTGCATATGGGGGCTGGGAGCTGCTCAGGACTGGGGAGGGCTCTGCTGCCTTCCGGATCCCGCCTAACTCTGTAACCCCATAGCCCAGGCTACTGCGTCCCCTGCCCCCCATGGGGCTGAGGCTGGGAGGCTCTGCGGGCTAGTGGGGCTGACCTGAACTCACACGGCAGGCTGCTGCTTTGTTCCTGGGCTGGGACTTAGGTCAGCCCTCCGGGAGGGAGAGATCAGAGGACAAAGGCTGCTTTCACCGGACTCAGGCTGCTCTAGGCAAACACAGGCGGCCCCAGGCACACCCCTCCTGGGAAGGTGGCCAGCAACCCCGCGAGGGCCAGGGCCAGGCAAGCTGGGGCGGCCCTGGGGTCTGGCAAGGGCCTTTCCCAATCACACCTAAAAGAAGGACAGGGCAGAGTACAGGGAGGCAAGGAGAAATGTTGGGCACATTCAATAGAATGAGACATGTTTAAAAACAAAACAAAAAGACCTTCCTAAAATTCAAGTCAAATCATAAACAAAAACTAAAAAAATGTGGGCTCCAAGGCAAGACATGATGGGATCAAATTCCAGTTTCACTGCCGACCAGCTGCGTGATTTCCTGTAAGTGACACAACCTCTCTGAGCCTCGGTTTCATCATCTGTAAAATGGGAATGGTGATACTATCTCCCTCCCAGGACTGCTGTCACAGATAAGATGAAGTAACATAAAACACTTTGCCGAGAGCCTGGCTGCTATGGGCTGAATTGTGCTTCCCCCAAATTTATACGTTGAAACCCAGGACCTCATCCCAGGACCTCAGAATGAGACTGCATATGGGGGCTGGGGCCTTAAAGAGATAATGAGGTGAAAAGGAGACTGCTGTCCTTAGAGGGAGGGAACGCACAGACAGACTCCGCTGGCGCCACGGAGGCAAGGCCGCGTGAAGACAGGCCAGGAGGCAGCCTCCGCAGCCAAGGAGAGCGGCCTCCTAAGAAACCAAATCTGCTGATAGCCCTGGCCATCCAGCCTCCACGGACACAGATTTTGCCCAGCCAGTGGCATTCTGATAGGTCATCCCTACAGATACATACACTGACACACAGGGAGGCGTCATGATCTGTTACTAGATCCTCACATTGATACTGTGGCTCAGCGGTAAAGAATCTGCCCGCCAACTCAGGAAACGCAGGTTCCATCCCTGGGTCGGGAAGCTCCCCTGGAGGAGGGCATGGCAACCCACTCCAGTATTCTTGCCTGGAGAATCCCATAGACAGAGGAGCCTGGTGGGCTACAGTCCATGGGGCTGCAAGAGAATCAGACACGACTGAGTGACTAATTCCATTCCACACATTGTAACTACGAAATAATGTGATGTTAATATGAATGAGCTTATACTTTAATATAAGTAGGTTTACCACAAAATATTAATATGACAACAAACAGGATACATCTGCAAACAGTTGTCCCTTCCTACCCCAGAATTTCTCCACCAAACACCAAGTTTTCTCACAAAGAAAGCAAAGAGTCTTCTTAATTTGGACCAAATTCCTTGACAATCTTCTCATCCATGCCCTGCTTCACCCTTGAGGAGATATTTACATTGTGTTCTTCTAGTTTCAATCAAAGACACCTCAAACCTCTTCTTTTTTTTTTAAGACTTTTTTTATATGGATCACTTTTAAAGGCTTTATTGAATTTGTTACAATATTGCTTCCGTCTTACGCTTTGGTTTTTCATCCCAGAGGCATGTTGGATCTTAGTTCCCTGATAGGGATCGAACCCACATCCCCCCTGCATTGAAAGCTGGAAGTCTTAACCACTGGACCATGAGGCAAGTCCCCTCCCACCTCTTCCAGAACTTTCAGGCCTCTATATATGCTGGTCCCACCACCTGAATGCCCTTCCCTTCTACTCGGGCTTTAAGACCCAGCTCAGGGCCCAGTCCAGAGAAGGCACTCAACATCCGTGCACGGCACAGCAAGTCAGCTCTGAGGTCAGCCGAGGACTGCATCTCACAAAGACACCGGACCCAGAAAGGGCAGTGACCAGCGAAGGGTCTCACAGCCGGAACCAGACTCCGGCATCCCGGCTCCAAATCAGTGATGCTCCCCCGCTGGGTCAGGCTGGCTTCCCACTCACCCGTCCTGCCCTGGACGTGGGAACCATGTGCTCATTCAGTTTGCAACTCCCAAATCCAAGTGCCTTTTCAGCTCAGGAGAATCCTTTTGCCCACCAGGGACAAAAGTGGGTGGCAGAACGGGTGCCGGCCTGCTTCCAGCTTTTCTACCCACCATCGCTGGTGGACTGGAACCAGACTTGCAACCAAAGGGGAAAAAAGAGGTGCAGCTTCTAAGGACCAACATCGTAGAATTCAGCAAAACTTAGCATAATCTGTTCCACGGCCGACACTCCGTGCCATAACCCGACTCTCGATACTGGATTTTCCAGCTGAAATAACTGGAGGTCTGGGGCTGGCCTGGCTGATCCCACGGAGACTAACCTTGGTGGCAACACCATTTTCATGCTTCTTAGCCTCCACTGGCCTCAGAGCTGGGGTAGCAGGAGGCCTGAGGGGCAGAGAGAGACCATGGGCCCCAGTGTGGGAAAACAGGCCCCAGAAAGCCAGTTCTGAGGCCTCCCTTCTATGCGACTTCGGACAAGCCAGGTTTCCTCAGTGTTCCCATCTGTAAAATGGGGATAACCAGGGCGCCTGCCTCTCTGGACAAGGTCACACGTGCTCAGGTGTGAAAAGCAGGTAGCCCTGCGTTGGCTTTCAAAAGGCAGCCACGTGGGATTAGCAGACGTAGACTACTCCGTATGGGATGGATAAACAACAAGGCCCTACTGTGCGGCACAGGAACTGCATTCAATACCCTGTAATAAACCATAATGAAAGAAAAAAAAAAAAGCTATCAAAGTGATTTGTTAGGACAGGCGCGCCCTCTAGTGTCTTAATCTGGAAATCATTCTGCTGGTGAGGCCCCCAGCCATCTTGTACCAAGTCGGTTTGGATAGTACTCTCTGAGAAGTAATGTAAGATACAGCCCTCTTTATTTAGCGCATACCACGTGCCAGCTGCCCTCCTTGCTGATTTCCGCAATGAGACGCTGACATAATCCCCATGTGAGAAACGGAGATTAGTCATCCCCAGGCAAGAAAACTGAGGCTCAGAGACAGGAAGACACCTCCTGAAAGTCGCACAGGGGGGAAGGCTGGATTCCAACCCAGCGCTGTCTGTCTGACCCCAGCGCTCTGCTCTTTACTGGATTCCTGGAACTGGGAGGCCGAGCACAGCCAAACCCTTAAGGAGAATCTGGCCCAATACTCCAGCCCGGTGGTTTAGTTGCTAAGCGGCGTCCGACTCTTTGTGACCCCGTGGACTGTAGCCCACCAGGCTCCTCTGTCCATGGGATTCTCCAGGCAAGGACACTGGGGGATACAGTGGGCAAGAACACAGCGGGCTGCCGTGCTTTCTTCCAGGCAATTTTCCCAACACAGGGGTGGGACTCACAACTTCTTCGTAGCCTGCACTGCAGGCGGATTCTTTACCAGCTGAGCCAGAGTGTTGTTGGTATACCAACAGAGAAACTGAGGCACAGAGAGGGCAGGAAACTGCCCCAGGGTCACACAGAAGCCACGCCCCAGCTCCTGGCTCCCGAAGGGCTCTGCCCACATGCCCACCCCAGACATCCACCCTGCATTTATCATTCCTTCCGCAGTCTCCCTTCTGACGGCTCTATTCCCTGGAATATCTGAGACCTGGCGATGGCTCCTTTGGGACAGTGCAGACTGCCAGCTTGAGACCAGCCTTCTGAGAGCAGGGAACCCAGTTCACTTCAGCCCTTCAGCATGACGTTCTCAGTGGCCTGGGTCAGTGGCTGGGGCCCGCGGAGGGCCAGGGAGTGGCCTTCCAAGCCTGGGGATCCACCAGCATCTGAGAGCAGGGTTCTCTTTTCATTTTATGTCAAGGATTCTGCAGGCGGGAGGGCAGAAGAGGGCTGAGGTGGTGAGTGGTCCTGCCCAGGAGGGGCGTTAACAGGTAGAGAAGCGCTGCACGTTTTCACAGTGAGAGAGGTGCCACGGGGAGCTGGCCGTGGGCCAGCTGAATTCTCATAAACCCTGCTGTGGAAGTTATTAGCAGGGCCTCCTGGAGCTTAAAAGGCTCTGAGTACATCTCCCTGGGGGCTCAGAATTGCTGGGAAACACCTAAGGGGCTAAAGAAATTTCCCTACGTGGGTTTGGCGTGATCACCTTCCCCGGAGGCCTTTTCAAATTCCCTTCAAAGCATCTCAACAACCTTCAGACACAGGCAGGGCAGGAATTATCTTCCTTTGTACGGATGGGCAAAGAGAGGTTGGGGAAAGAATGGGGAATGTCTAACAGACACTTCAAACTCAGCACGTGATCACCTTCCCCGGAGGCCTTTTCAAATTCCCTTCAAAGCATCTCAACAACCTTCAGACACAGGCAGGGCAGGAATTATCTTCCTTTGTACGGATGGGCAAAGAGAGGTTGGGGAAAGAATGGGGAATGTCTAACAGACACTTCAAACTCAGCAAGTCCAAAGCTGAATCCTGATCTGCCCCCAAGACCCCTTCCCCCTGCGGTTTTCCACCCCGTCCTGGCTGCCAGGCCCCAAACGCTCAGTGTCTGTGTGACTCTCTTTCTCTCCCCTACCCATGCCCAGTCCACCAGCAGATCCCAAGGCGCGACCTTCAGAGCAGATCCAGACTCTGTCCCCGTCTCGCCACCTCCGCCACTGCCCTGGGCTGAGGCACCGTCAGCTCCCACCTGGACAGCTGCAGAGGCCCCTTGCTGGTCTCCCCGAGTCCACGTTGGCCTGTGCCCCTCCCACCCCATGTGACTCCCTCCCCAGCTTCAGAGCACAAGGCGAAGATTTCCGAGTGGCTGCCAGGCCCTGCGTGACCCTGACAGCGCCTGTCAGCTCACTCATTCTCTGCTGCAGCCTCCTTCCAGGTCCAGAGGACGGCCTGTGCACACACAGACCTCAGGGCCTCTGCTCTGGCTGCTCTCTCTCCCCGCAAGCTCCCCGGGCCTGCTCCCTCCCCTCTTCCGAAGTCTCAGTTCAAGAGTCGCCTTCTGAGGGTGCGCCCACCCATCCAAGCCCCCTGAGTGTCACATCCACACTCCCCCTGAGCGCTTCCCTCCTTCCTTCCCAGCTGCCCCACCTCCTGACTTACTATACAGGGTTCCTGTGTCCCATGCCCCACCAGAATGTTAGTCCCCGAGGCAGGGATCTGCCTGATTCATTGATTGTCCCAAACACTGAGAGCTGAACTGAACTGAGGACCCATCAGCTGTCCACATCGGCATCAGCTGCCAACATTTCTTCAAGACTAACCATGCTCCAGGCTTGTTGGCATTGCCTCAAGCAATGCTTGAATTGCTTGGGTCTGCAAGGGAGACATCATTTTCATTCCCACTCTACAGATGGCAAAACTGGCTTTCTGAAAGGTCAGGAGACTTACTCGAAGCTCCCCCACACCCCATTAGCAAGCAGCTCGATGGGGACCGGAAGTCAGGAGGGCCTAACCCCAGCTCTCCGCCCTGCCACTGGGTCTACAGGGCACCGTCGGCTGGAGTCTCGTGACGTTGGGTCCCAGCCTCCGACTCCAGAGGCACAAAAATAGCCGGTTCTCCTATTTCAGCCACAGATGCTGCAGAGCCAGGCCAGACCCTGGGCATAGATTGAGGCCGCCACTGTCTGAGACGCAGGGGCTGGTAGTAAGATAACCGCTGGAGTGCCGGTAACAGGACAGGCGTGTGCGGAGTCCAGGCGCCCGGGTGACCCCCACAGCCACCCAGCCCTCAGCACTGATTCCACACGCACTGTCTCCTGAGCACCGGCTCTAAGCCGGGCACCTACCGGGGGGTGGGGGGAGATGGGCATCTTTCCTGCCTGAGAGCAGCTGTGAGTGTAACCAAGTACATCAACTTTGATGCCAGACTTCCCAAGTTCAAAGCCCGGCTCCAGCCTCTGCCAGCTGGTCCGTATCCGGTGGGCACTCAACCATGCCCCAGACCTCCAGGCTTCTCATCGGAATCACTCGCCTCTGGAGGCTGCTTCGAGGATTAACCGCGAGGCCACATGGACGAGTGCTCGGAGGCGAGAGGGGAATGCAGGTCGCGGTCTCGTGACTAGTATTATTAATCCTGAAGGTGACGATGCGCTGAGTGGGACAGAGCTGAGTAATCAGGCATCGAGGTGGCCCCGGGGAGAGAACGGCCAGGCTAACCATATTTAGGCATTCGGACATTTTTCCCATCAAAAAAAAAAAGAAAAAAAAATCTGACTGAATATGGAGAGATGAAGCTCACCAAACACCCTAGAAAACAAAGCGGGTTCCCCGTCACTGCACGCGGATGGAGCCACCGAACCAAGACCCCGGCAGGGAGGCACCTGAAAGGGCCCCACCACTGACAGCACGGGGCGCGCCCTTGGCTCACACAGCATCTTCCTGAAGAAGCTGTCAGCGGTGACACCTGGCAACCCCCTCAGCTGTAGGTGACACAGAGTCGAGGAGGGTGGCAGGCCAGGAGTCAGCCCCCAGGCCCTGCAGCCAGGCAAGACAGGCAGCCTCTGGGGAGCCTGGGCAAGTCTGGTGGGGGTTGCTGTCTGCCGTTCTATCAGAGCCTGCCAGCCCCCGCAAACAAGAACATCTAGACAGTGAGGGCCTCCGCAGAGGCCAGCCCCGCGCCAAGCATACTCATGTCCCTTGTCTTGGCTGATCCTCGGCACAGTCCATGTGCAGATGGGGACCCTGAGGCTCAGAGAGGCAATGTGGCCTGCTGTTGGCAGAGCCTGGATTCTAAGCCAGGGCTCCAGAGCCCAGCCTGACCCAGGGCAACATCCTTCTACAGTCTTCCACCTGGCAAAAGTGGATTCGGATAGAGAGCTTTCCCGTAGACTGGCAAGTTGCCTCAACCTGTGGACCTCAGTTTCCCCATCTAAGAAATGGGAAGATCAGATTTGACAAAGTAGTTGCAGGAGAACAGCACTCAGTTACAGGCTCTGTCGCCTCCTCGCTGGGAGGGCCTTCAGGAAGCTGCTTCTCTGAGCCTCGGGGTCCCTAGCTGCAAAATGGGGATAATGGGACTGACAGCTGGGCTTCTCAGTTCTCATGAGATGCCCATGAGAGACACTTTAAAAGTGCTCAGTAGGAATGGCCGTGGTGCAGGCGGCCACTGTCATTATTACTCCTATTGCTGCAATTGACAATCACAAACAACCAGCTTGGTACCAATGGCCCAACAAGGCCACAGGCCTTGGGACCGTCTGGCTGGGTTATCTCGTCAACAAAGGCGATTAAGTAACTCAAAACAGCCATGGCAGGGGAGCCACCAGCTACGGTTACTAATGATGTGAAGCAGAAACTCAATCTCCCTCCCCCTTCCCAGCTGATGCTGGGCAGTGACTGGGCTTGACGGCGGTGGAGGGGGAGAAAAGGCAGACTCTTCCCCCAAGCCCAGAACAGAACTGTAGCCCCGTGGGGGACTCGGGCCGCCCACAGGAAACCACCGACATCCCGCTGACAAAGGACAGTCTCTGCAGAACCTGGTGCAGCCCACGCGTGGCCCCAGTTCCAAGAAGCTGACTTAGAAAAGAAGCTGAAAAGCGAGTAAAGGCTTCAGGCCGAGAACGATGATCACTAAGCTGTGCGTCCACTGACTGCCTGGGAGCAACCCAAGCGTGCGGCCCAGGGAGAACGGCTGAAGAGTCAGGGCTGGTGACAAGTGCCGGGCATTAATCGGCATTGGACATCACGCTTACAGAGGGCGTCACGATGCGGGCAGACGTTCCCGTTACCAGTGGGCACATAAGCTGAGATGCACGCGGTCTACACTCATTCATTCACCGCGATGGGTGGAAATTTAGAGGCAAAATATGATGTGGGACCCCGTGTCGGATCCCGGAGCAGAGAAAGGACATCAGGGGACGATCTGGAGAAATCAGTGGGGCTTCTCAACCTTGGTGTGACTGACGTTGGGGCCAGGTCATCCTTGGCGGTGGTGTTGGGGGTCGGGGGGTGGGACTGTCCTGTGCACTGTAGGATCTTTATAAGCAGCCCGGACCTCCATTCCCAAGATGCCAGCAGCCCCTCACCCCCACCCTAGCTGCGACAATCAAAGAATGTCACCAGACATTGCCAAGTGTGCCCTGGAGGTCACCGCTGGATGAGAACCACTAGAATGAAGTCTGGAGTTTAGTTAATGCCAGCAGCACTGTGGCGTGAAAGTCAATCAGTCGTGTCTGACTCTTTGCGACCCCATGGACTATGGCGTCCAGGCCAGAACACTGGAGTGGGTAGCCTTTCCCTCCTCCAGGAGATCGTCCCAACCCAGGGACTGGACCCAGGTGCCCCACACTGCCGGCGGATTCTTCACCAGCTGAGCCACCAGGAAGCCAACAGCACGGAACCTATGTTAATTTCTCTGCTGGACAAACTGTATTGTGGCTGTTAGAGTAGGAAGCTAACATGAGCGGAAGCTGGGTAAAGGATACACACGGACTCCCCCGACCCTCTTTGCAACTTTTCTATAAATCTAAAAGTATTTACAGAAATTATGAAGAGGTAACGTGGAGCAGAAAGCTGAGAGCAGGTAGGGGCCCAGGCTGATGGAGTGAGTGTATATTCTGTACCATGTGAGTCTACGGTGGGGAGGGGAAAGGCCATCCCTCCCCCACATCAGGACCCTTACAATAATCGGTGCTTAGCCGATCCCTTGGCGTCAGATGTGGCTTCCTGGGAAACAGGAAGGACTCAGGCGGTTGGTTTCCCTGGCAACCAGCCCCCATCCTTAGGTGCTGGCCAAAAGGCATCTCATTAACAGAAGGTCATGTGTGAATATCTAGACTCTCTTACTACTTTTATCAGTCTGGAAATTCCAAGGGTTTTAGGAGCCTGTGGCAGAAACAGCAACAAAGGCCAAATGTGTACTTCTTACTATAAATCAGTGTGTCACAGCCTCCCTGATGCTGGAGCCCAGCGCCTCAAAGATGTGACCCAAATGATTACGGGTTGCTTCTTTTCCTTTTCACGCACTTCAAAACTTTCCAAGTTTTCTACCGTGTCCATCCGTTATTTTCGTAACCAAACAAACAAAAAAAATCAACTAATGTCCTTTTACATTTACAGTCAGACAGTGTGTAAAAGCCAGTGATCAAGGGGGAACTCCTAGGAGGGTCTCCAGTTTCTCCACTGTTGCAGGGAACTGGGGCAGGGGAGGTGGGGCGGCTGGTGGACAATGTTTCCTAAAGTTGTATTTTTAGGAGCTCCGGAAAATTCCCTGGGTGAGAAGGCATTTGAAGTATTTGCAAACATTCAGCAGGGGGAAAGAATAATACTTCCCAAGTCTGTCTTTCTTGGGCGTTCTCAGCTGGGTTGGTGAGCGTTCCGAAAAACCCCGAGACCACCTGTGACGGTTCTCTGCCAAGCCCCTCTGTTCACAGAGCCCCGATGAAGGTCACAGGACCCACCACCACCCGAGGCCCGCCCCCTTAGGGCAGCGAGGGATGAGGGAACAGCAGCCCAGAGAGGGGGAGCAGCCTGCCAGCAGACACACAGCAGGTCAGTCTCAGAGTCAAAGCAAGATCTGAGAAGCACTTCAGACCCCACAAAGCACTTCCCCACGGGGTCCCTGTTTTTGGCATCCTGCCACAAAAAGTTTTGAGGGGGTTTTTTTTCCTCCTTTATATTTGGATAGAAAAGAGGCTGCGATGCGAGAGTCCCAACATTTTCCTCTTGCTTAGTAAGATCACCGAGGGAAAAACAAACTCTATACTTTTCGCCTCATAAAAGATGAGACAATTTTACACGCACACAACAAAGGCAAGAAGGATGTAATTTCAGAGTAAAGAACCACCTCGTAAATCAAAGGCCTGGTGCTTTCTGGAAAGGTCATCGTTTCTCCTGCTTTTTGTTTTTGTTTTTTTTCCCCACGGACTGGAGGGGCAGCGCTGTGCCCACTGGTTACAGTGGGCAGGACCCTCTCCTCTTCGACGAGCCCTTCTGCCTCCCAAACCGAACCCCCACCCTCTCCTTCCTTGAAACAACCTCCATTTCTAAAGAACACAGAGGCGCTGCCGGCCAGGCAGAGCCAGGAAGCGAAGTTGGCAGGAGATGAAGACTCGAGTCCGGTCGGCAGACTCACCCAGAGGTACCGCAGCAGCTTCAGCACACTGGGGCAGTAGTAATACTCCATCTCTGGTGCCAGGGCTATGCCGCCCGCGCCGCACGCTCCCAGCCTCCCTCTGGAGGGGCGGCTCTTCCCGCTCGGCTTGTCACGCAGGAGTCAAGTTCAAGGCGGCATGAATCATTCAGGGGCCGGCTGGCGGCCAGGGGGCTGGCAGGATGGCCCTGTCCAGGGCACTGGGAGCTGCTGCTCAGCTCTGGACTCAGGGCCCTCCTGGGGGTGGTCTGGACCTGGGGGTTTTTCCACTGAGGGAAGGAGCGAGGAGGGAGCCCCAGACCTGTGTGTGTGCCTGAGTGTGTCATGTGAGTGCAAGTTCCTCCCCAAAACCACACACCGAGAGGAAGCCCCCCGCCCCCCCATCCCAACTCCTTGCAGCCCCTCCCAACTTCAGCCAAGTTCCTTCTGAACAGCCCTGGAAGCCCCCTTTTCCAGCGGGGAAAGAGGGGTCCCAGAGAGGGAAGAGGACTTGGTCCAGGTCACACGGTGAGCTGGAAACCCCAGCCAGTCCGGGGTCTGTCT
>SJYC01069748.1:0-13657 GCA_006408675.1 Madoqua kirkii
ACTGGACCGACACGCAGAGCACCCCACAGCAGCACCCGTGGCTGAGGCACCACCCCACCCGCCAGGCCCCGGGGACCAGCTGTACTGCACACAGCCCCACAACCTGACTCGGGGACACACAGCTGACAGGAAACCCAGGAGGATGCTAGTGGGGAGCTGAGCTCACGGAGGCCTGTGGCTCCTCCAACCGGAGCCGGTGCCCAGCATCCAGCAGGCGGGGGCTCTGGGCAGGGGCTGGCCCCAGACGATGGCGCAGGGGGAAAACCACTGGGCCCCTGGTCACTGGCTGACTGAAGGCACAGCTAGAGAGCGGGGTCCAGCTCGCTGAGGGGCTAACAGGATGGCACTGGGGGTGGACGCTGCTGACCTTGACTGGCGTGGGGAGGAACAGTCCGCCACCCCCAGGGAGCGTGGAGGCCAACTCCTTAGCCTCCTGCCGGCCTGACGGAGACAAGCCAGAGACAAACGGGCTGGGAGGGGCAGAGAGGATGACCGAGATGGGGAGAAGGGGTCCCCGAGGGCACAGGGAAGAGACACACAGGCAGGAAGAGATGAACCTGCAGCAAAGTCAGAGGCAGCAAGGACACAGAGAGATGGGAGAGGGGCTGCCGGGACCAGAGAGAGCGGAGCAGTGGGGCGTGAGCAGGGAAGCGGGTGGGCGTGGAGCCAGACAGACAGGAGACACGGCGGGGCCGCTCAGGACAAACAAGTGAAAAAGTCAGACGTGGTGAGTCCACGGTGGAGAAACCGAGCTGAGCCCCGATGAGGTGGGGGGCGGGGGCAGGCACCAGTGACGCAGACCTCTCCTTTGGCAAAGTCCCACCTTCTCAGCCTGGAGGGGGCCGCAGTCACCAGGTCGGGCCCGCAGAAGCACTGGGCCCCATGCCGTGCCCCCAGCCCAAGCCGAAAGTGACCCCCTACCTCACTCTGGTCCTCTGGGCTAATCACACCTTGCCCCGCAGGGCCCTTCTCAGCTGGCCAGGGGAACCACCCACATGCACGATAGTGACGGGAACCCCAAAGACCCCTGGATGCCTCCCTGGCTCCCGATCCCTCTGTCCCAAGCCCCTTCCCACCTGTGCCATCTGACCCCACACCTGCCGACCGCAATCGGGTGGGCCAGGTGATCTCAGGCCCTTTGCTCAGGCTGTTCCTTGGTCGGAAAGAAATCTCCCTCCCTGTAGTGGATGGGACGGTGGCCCCTCAGAACCCGTGCGCCCAGAACCCGTAAATGCCACCTTTTTTTGGAAAAGGTCTTTGCAGACATGGTTCAATTAAGCCTCTTGAAATGAGATTATTCTGGATCACCCTGTGTGCTAGGGGCTCAGTTGCGCCAGTCATGTTCGATTCTTTGTGACCCTGTGGACTGTAGCCCACCAGGCTCCTCTGTCCGTGGGATTCTCCAGACAGGAACACTGGAGTGGTTGCTGTGCTCTCCTCCAGGGGATCTTTCTGACCCAGGGATCTAACCCCCGTCTCCTGTGTCCCCTGCATTGGGAGGTGGGCTCTTTACCGCCAGCGCCACCTGGGACACTAAATTCAGTGAGTGTCCACAAGCCACAGCCTCAGGGAAGGATGTCCAGAGAGGCAGAGGCAGAGGCTGAAGAACGCCTGGCCCGCCCCAAAGCTGGAAGAAGGAGCGAAAGATCCACCCCTAGAATCCCTGGAGGGAGGGGGGCCCTGCTGACGCCTGGATTTCAGACTCTGGCCTCAGGGACAGAAAGGGAATAAGGGTCTACTGTTTCTGAGCCTCTGAGTGTGCGGTGATTCCTAACGGCAGCGCCAGGAAGCAAACGCACGCCTCTCCGCTCCACCGGTTCACTCCCGTCAGTGCGGGGCCTCTGGCCTAAGATCTAACCATTCTGTGTGCCTACCCCCCCATCTGCAGCCTCCAGCCCAGGTTCAGGGCGGCCCCACGGCACCCCTCCTGGAAGAACATTCTGCATCTCTGACTCCTTCTTCAATCCTTCCTCAAAGGTCAGTCACCCAAGGGCCACCGCCCTGCTTGGCCCAGTTTCCCGCGTCCCAACCCCACACCCGGTCACAGCAGGCCCTCGCCATCCCCTTTTGGTTTTGTTTTGTTTTGTTTTGTTTTCGGCTGAGACACATGGCTCCTGGGATCTTAGTTTCCCTACAAAGAGACTGAACCCAGGCCCTCGGGGATTCTGAAAGCAGTGAGTCCTAACCACTCTACTGCCCAGGAAATACCTGGCAATCCTTGTTAGCGTCATTCATTTTCCAAAAATGACTGAATGTACAAACAACCACACCAAAAACCTACTCAGCGGGCTTAGCCATGAGCAGAAACCTCTGTTAAGAAGATAAGGAGGCTGTTAAAATCAACATGAACATTCACTAAGGAAAACAGGGATGTAAAGCTAGTAGTCCCTGGGTGTGACTCTCTGAGAGTCGGGGGTTTTTAGGGGGAAGGGGGGAGAAGGCAGGGGCACTATTTTATTTTATTTCAATGAATGACATGCACACGAGAAGGTGCAACCTAGGAGGGCTTCTTAGAGGAAGCTGCCTGGAGCTGAGACTTGAAATATGACCAAATGCCTCTATTCTCAAGGGACCCTGTGTTCACACAGAAAATGCAGCATCTCTGGAAATACATCCACTTAAGTCAGAAATGCCACTTCTATATTCACAGAGCTGTCATTGTGGGCTGCCCATCCGCTAAACACATGCACTCACTCTCCTCCACACATACACACACACACACACACATCTCTTTTAGAAATAAAATAAAAACTTTTTTCCGAAAAAACAAACAAACAATAATAGTTTCTTCAAAAGAGAAACACCATCAGCAAAAACGAACTGGGGTGGCCAGCGCGCGGTGAGGGCTGCAGAAGAATGTCCCAACTTGAGCCCAGCAGCTCAAAGGCCGGCAAAATAGAAACGTACCAGACACCTGGCGGGGAACCGAGCTGAGTGACACGTGCTCCGAAACCAGCAACAGGCGTTAAAGTAAAAATCTAAATGGACGCGGAAAACTTGATTTTGGGGGATACAAAATGAAGGCTCTGGCATTAAAAACTAGTGAGGCAAAATGCTGAACATAGATCGCGCGCCCCCCCCCACCCTGCCCTCTGGTGGTCACTCGTAAGCACTGCACCAGGAAGCTCCTGTTTTTAGTCTGGAAGGATTGGGGGGAAACGGGGAAAGGGAAGAGAAACTGCAGAAAGAACTCCCCCTGGTGGACACCCAGGGCATTTCTGATGCGCTGTGAAGGTGGAGGTTTCCAAAAAAAAAAAAAAAGAGTCCAACATCCCTGAGCAGAGCCTGCAGGTGGCACCTGCCCACTGGGTGAGCCGAGGCCAAGTCATTCACTTTTCCAAGGGCTCAGCAAGATAATATGAGCCGAGATTGCCAGTACCCTGTGCATTAACTGAAGGCGGCTGGGTGTGGTTAAGTTAAAAACATTTTTTTTTCCCCTTCTACTGTATAAAATGGGCTTCCCTGTTGGCTCAGATGGTAAAGAATCTGCCTGCAGTGCAGGACACCTGGGTTCCATCCCTGGGTTCGAAGATCCCCTGGAGGAGGGCATGGCAACCCACTCCAGTACTCTTGCCCGGAGAATCCCCATGCACAGACGAGCCTGGCAGGATATAGTCCATGGGGTCGCAAAGAGTCAGACACGGCTAAGCACAGCACAGTGTATAAAAATGGCAAGATTTCACAGTAAGATCAAATCCCCATCATCACTTCTGCCTGAAACACTGGATCGTCCAGCCACTCTAGGCAGGACCACTCCAGGAGGCTCCTCTCCACACCCCGCCATCCTCTCTTGGTTTGTCATTACACTCTCATCCCTACCTGACCTGGCCCCCGGGGGGCAGCCCCTGAGACAGGATCTCAAGGGACACCACCCACGAATCTGGATTCAGAGGCCCCGAACGCAACTGTCTGAGGCTGGCACCTGAGGGGTCACCAGGTCAGGGGGCTTCTGAGGTGGAAGGAATGGGGTCCTCAGGGCGCTGCCCAACCCCTGACTAAACTCTCCCCTTTCTTGCAAGGCCAGTGACAAGGCCACCCTGCGAGTACAGGGGTCCCCTCTGCGGAGGGCACCGGGGACCACAAACCTCTTCAGCAGCACAGTCAAGCCCCGTGGCCGCTGCTCTGCCCGGCGGGCCCTTCCCACCTCTCTCCACCTCCTGACTTCTATGCACTGGTCTAGACCCAGCTTCACCTGGGACCCCGAACCCTCTGCTTCCCCCACAACCACGTTTAGGGAGACTGAACCCTCTGCCTCACCAGGTTAGTGACCTGTGCACGCACCTCCCTGTCCCCCGTGCAGGCTGCTGACTCTCCCACTCGCTGAATCACTCAGTCAGTCATTCAACAAACAAACAAACAATGGCAGAGGGCCAACTCTGTCCTGACAACACAGTGTTGAACAAATGAGTCATAAGCCCAATAATTCTGCAATTCTTGTTTGCTCCAGGAGACGGGGGATCAGGAAATAAGTAAATAGTAAGTGCAGACAGAGGTTAGAATAGTGAAGGAATGAACCCGGTACCAGGGGACCGCGCAAATGAGAGGTGCGCCAAAGACTGGAGACGCACCAGAGCCAATGATCGACGCCAGATAACCCAAGTGTGGTGTACTGCCGTGAGAGCACGCTCACTCAGTTCAGCTCAGTCACTCAGTCTGTCCGACTCTTTGCGACCCCATGAATCTCCGCACGCCAGGCCTCCCTGTCCATCATCAACTCTCGGAGTCCAACTCTCATGTCCATGGAGTTGGTGATGCCATCCAGCCATCTCATTCTCTGTCAACCCCTTCTCCTGCCCACAATCCCTCCCAGCATCAGAGTCTTTTCCAATGAGTCAGCTCTTCGCGTGAGGTGACCAAAGTATTGGAGGTTCAGCTTCAGCATCAGTTCTTCCAATGAACACCCAGGACTGATCTTTAGAATGGACTGGTTGGATCTCCTTGCAGTCCAAGGGACTCTCAAGAGTCTTCTCCAATACTGCAGTTCAAAAACATAAATTTTTCGGTGGCTCAGCCTTCTTCACATTCCAACTCTCACATCCATACATGACCATTGGAAAAACCATAGCCTTGACTAGACAGACCTTTGCTGGCAAAGTAATGTCTTTGCTTTTTAACATGCTATCTACGTTGGTCGTAACCCTCCTTCCAAGAAGTAAGCTAAGCATCTTTTAATTTCATGGCTGCAATCACCTTCTGCAGTGATTTAGGAGCCCTCCAAAATAAAGTCGGACCCTGTTTCCACTGTTTCCCCATCTATTTCCCATGAAGTGATGGGACCAAATGCCATGATCTTCATTTTCTGAATGTTGAGCTTTAAGCCAACTTATTCACTCTCCTCTTTCACTTTCATCAAGAGGCTTTTTAGTTCCTCTTCACTTTCTGCCATAAGGGTGGTGTCATCTGCATATTTGAGGTTACTGATATTTCTCCCGGCAATCTTGATTCCAGCCTGTGCTTCTTCCAGCCCAGCATTTCTCATGATGTACACTGCATATAGGTTAAATAAGCAGGGTGACAATATACAGCCTTGACATATTCCTTTTCCTATTTGGAACCAGTCTGTTGCTCCATGTCCAGTTCTAACTGTTGCTTCCTGACCTGCATATAGGTTTCTCAAGAGGCAGGTTAGGTGGTCTGATATTCCCATCTCTTTCAAAATTTTCCACAGTTTACTGTGATCCACAGAGTCAAAGGCTTTGGCCTAGTCAAGAAAGCAAAATAGATGCCTTTCTGGAACTCTCTTGCTTTTTTGATGATCCAGGAGATGTTGGCAATTTGATCTCTGGTTCCTCTGCCTTTTCTAAAACCAGCTTGAACATCTCAAGTTCACAGTTCACATATTGCTGAAGCCCAGCTTGGAGAATTTTCAGCGTTACTTTACTAGCATGTGAGATGAGTGCAATTGTGCGACAGTTTGAGCATTCTTTGGCATTGCCTTTCTTTGGGACTGGAATGAAAATGGACCTTTTCCAGTCCTGTGGCCACTGCTGAATTTTGCAAATTTGCTGGCATATTGAGTGCAGCACTTTCACAGCATCATCGTTTAGGATTTGAAATAGCTCAACTGGGATTCCATCATCTCCACTAGCTTTGTTTATAGTGATGCTTTCTAAGGCCCACTTGACTTCACATTCCAGAATGTCTGGCTCTAGGTGAGTGATCACACTATCGTGGTTATCTGGGTCATGAAGATCTTTTTGTATAGTTCTTGTGTGTATTCTTGCCACCTGTTCTTAATATCTTCTGCTTCTGTCAGGTTCAGACCATATCTGTCCTTTATCGAGCCCATCTTTGCATGAAATGTTCCTTTGGTATCTCTAATTTTCTTGAAGAGATCTCTAGTCTTTCCCATTCTGTTATTTTCCTCTATTTCTTTGCACTGATTGCTGAGGAAGGCTTTCTTATTTCTCCTTGCTATTCTTTGGAACTCTACATTCAGATGCTTGTATCTTTCCTTTTCTCTTTTGCTTTTTGCCTCTCTTCTTTTCACAGCTATTTGTAAGGCCTTCTCAGACAGCCATTTTGCTCTTTTGCATTTTTTTTTCTTGGGGATGGTCTTGATCCCTGTCTCTTGTACAATGTCACGAACCTCATTCCATAGTTCATTAGGCACTCTGTCTATCAGATCTATTCCCTTAAATCTATTTCTCACTTCCACTGTATAATCATAAGGGATTTGATTTAGGTCATACCTGAATGGTCTAGCGGTTTTCCCTACTTTCTTCAATTTAAGTCTGAATTTGGCAATAAGGAGTTCATGATCTGAGCTACAGTCAGCTCCTTTTTGTTGAATGTACAGAGCATCTCCATCTTTGGCTGCAAAGAATATAATCAAGCTGATTTTGGTGTTGCCCATCTAATGATGTCCATGTGTAGAGTCTTCTCTTGTGTTGTTGGAAGAGGGTGTTTGCTATGACCAGTGCGTTCTCTTGGCAAAACTCTATTAGCCTTTGCCCTGCTTCATTCCATAGTCCAAGGCCAAATTTGCCTGTTAATCCAGGTGTTTCTTGACTTCCTACTTTAGCATTCCAGTCCCCTATAATGAAAAGAACATCTTTTGGGGGTGTTTGTTCTAAAAGGTCTTGTAGGTCTTCATAGAACAGTTCAACTTCAGCTTATTTAGCATTGCTGGTTGGGGCATAAACTTGGATAACTGTGATATTGAATGGTTTGCCTTGGAAACTAACAGAGATCATTCTGTCGTTTTTGAGATTGCATCCAAGCACTGCATTTCAGACTCTTTTGTTGACCATAATGGCTACTCCATTTCTTCTGAGGGATTCTTGCCCACAGTAGTAGATATAATGGTCATCTGAGTTAAATTCACCCATTCCAGTCCATTTTAGTTCGCGGATTCCTAGAATGTCGATGTTCACCCTTGCCATCTCTTGTTTGACCACTTTCAATTTGCCTTGATTCATGGACCTGACATTCCAGGCTCCTCTGCAATATTGCTCTTTACAGCACCGGACCTTGCTTCTATCACCAGTCACATCCACAACTGGGTATTGTTTTTGCTTTGGCTCCATCTCTTCATTCTTTCTGGAGTTATTTCTCCACTGATCTCCAGTAGTGTGTTGGGCACTCACCCAGCCGTAAAAGGGAACGCAGCACTGACGCAGGCGGCGGCCTGGATGGGCCTCGGAGACACTCCTCGGAGTGAGGGACAGGCAGGGTGTGACTGCATTTATCTGAAATGCCTGGAACAGGCAATCTTTTTTTTTTCTTTCTTTCTTTTTTACACACAGTTGGGTCTTGCTTTTTAAAATTCCACTCTGACAAGCTCTGCTTTTTAGATGCAGTTTTTTTACTGTTACTTTTTTGGCCACGTGTGGCAGGCAGGATCCTAGCTGCCCAACCCGGGACGGAGCCCACGGCCCCTGCACTGGGAGCTCGGAGTCGCATCCACTGGACCACCAGGGGAGTCCCAAGGCAATTCTTAGAGACAGGAAACAGAAAGCTGTTTGCCTGGGGCTGGAGCGGCAGGTGGCAACGGGGGTGGCAGGTAATAGGCAGGGCTTTCTTTTGGGGTGAGAAGCGCAGTCTAGAGGTGACTGTGGTGATGGATGCACGTACTAAAACCCACCAAACTGTACCTTCAAAGGAGTGAATTGTATGTCATGAATTACATCTCAGTATACTATGGATGTGAGAGGTGGACTGTGAAGAAGGCTGAGTGCTGAAGAATTGCTGCTTTTGAACTGTGGTGTTGGAGAAGACTCTTGAGAGTCCCTTGGACTGCAAGGAGATCCAACCAGTCCATTCTAAAGGAGATCAGTCCTGGGTGTTCTTTGGAAGGAATGATGCTAAAGCTGACACTCCAGTACTTTGACCACCTCATGCGAAGAGTTGACTCATTGGAAAAGACTCTGATGCTGGTAGGAATTGGGGGCAGGAGAAGGGGACGACAGAGGATGAGATGGCTGGATGGCATCACCGACTTGATGGACATGAGTTTGAGTGAACTCCGGGAGTTGGTGATGGACAGGGAGGCCTGGCGTGCTGCAATTCATGGGATCGCAGAGTCGGACACGACTGAGCGACTAAACTGAACTGAACTGAAAGCTGTTATTTTAAAGTGAGCCAAGTTCAACAAAAACATTAACTGCGTATTAGTTCAAGTAGTTAACATCAAATTCATTCCTGAGATCTCCCCAGCTGTTCCCCCTCCTGGGTGTGTGATGTGGGCAAGTGGCTTTCCCTCTCTCTCTTTATCTTTCTCTCTGCAGGCCTCGGCTTTGCCATCTGGAAAATGGGAAGGAGAATAGTTCCTGCCTCCAAGGATCCCCGTGCGAACAAACTGAGCAGGATTCCCAGCACACCCTGAGGTCTGAGCAACGGCTTTAAAGAGGGGCTGGGGACTGACCGCTAGGGGGCGCTGGTCTTCCCAGTTCAGTTCAGTTCAGTCGCTCAGTCGTGTCCGACTCTTTGTGACCCCATGAATCGCAGCACGCCAGGCCTCCCTGTCCATCACCAACTCCCGGAGTTCACTCAGACTCATGCCCATCGAGTCAGTGATGCCATCCAGCCATGAAAATCTGAAATGGACTGCTGTGCGGATGCAGGCATTTGTGAGTATACCAGAAGCGCGCGGAAACCCACCCGCCAGCGCCGCATAGGCTGTCCCTGCCTCTCAGAGCCTGCACTCTACTGGGGGAGGAAGACACGAGGCGACAGGTGGACGCTGCATGTGACGAGAGGTGTCTGCGTGTCCCATCAGGGAGGCCCTGCTGAGGGATGACACAGAGCTCACAGAGGCCCCGAGAGGAGGGAAGCCAGGAGCGAATCTGGAGAACACACAGGCCAGGCCAAGGCCCCGGGGCAGAAGACGCCCACGTGTGTCGGGAACATTCCGGCGGCCAGCGTGGCTCACGGGGGTGAGCGGAGGTCGCGTGGGCAGGCGGGGGTCACAGCACACTCAGTGCCCCTGGACTGGAGCCCGAGTGCGAGGCGGCTTCATCCCGCAGGAAGGGCTGTGAACCGGGCTTCTCCCCAGCGCGCGGGAGGTGTTCAGCAGACACTTCTAGAAAGAAGCCCGAAGTCTGCCCGGGACCTGGACCACTAACCCGGACTCTGCAATTCACCACCTCCAACGCTCACCCCAGCCTGTGGCGGGCATGGAGTGGGCTTTGCCCCATTTTGCAGCTGGGGGAAGTAAAGCTCAGTGAGGTGACCACGGCTGGGGGCGGCAGCTGAACGACCTGAGACCAGAGTGCAGGCCAAGCGGGACCCGTTGCGGATTCCCGAGGGCGCGTGAGGGTGTGCATGTGTGCGCGTGCGCACACACACACACACACACACACACACACACACACACACACACACGCAGATGCCCTGGGGGGCACCCTGGAACTGAAACCCTGTGGATCCAGCAACCCTGCCCGGGCGAGGGGGCCCCGGTGCATCTCTGTCGGCTATACGGGTGAAGCGAGTAACTGTGACTCCTGGCAGTTGAAAGTACATGTTCGTTAATCATTTACTGTCTCACCAAAAATAAACGAGTCAAGATTATTCCGGTATGAGCATCATTCTCACGCAATGGCACGTCAACAACATACTTTCTCGAGGAGGTGAAGCAAAGAAATCAGATCACCCTCAGCCCTCCCGGCCCTCTGATTTCTCACCCTGTGTAAGGCGGCAGTGACACGGAATGGGGTTCACATGTGGAAAAGGCTCAGTGGTTAAAAAAAAAAAAAAAAAAAGAAGTACTGACAGGTGCTACACCACTGACAAAGCCGTGAAGACACTGCATTAAATTAGAAGGATACGCATTAATACTAAATGGCTCCACTTATAAGAAGTACTCAGAAAGGGCAAATTCATAGAGACAAAGGATTATAGAACAGAGGTTGCCCGGGGCTGGGGGCTAGGGGCAAAGGGAGTAGTGTTTAGTGGTTCACAGTTTCTGTCTGGGATGATAAGAAAATCTCTAAAGGCCAATGATAGTGACAGTTACACACTGTGGATATATTTAATGATACTATATAGTATGCTTAGAAATGGTTAAAATGGCAACTTTTCTGTTAAATATATTTAACCACTAAATATATATATATATGGACTTCCCTGGTGGCTCAGACGATAAAGCGTCCGTCTACAATGCAGGAGACCTGGGTTCAATCCCTGGGTCGGGAAGAAGCCCTGGAGAAGGAAATGGCAACCCACTCCAGTACTCTTGCCTAGAAAATCCCACGGATAGAGGATTCTGGTGCCCATGGGGTCGCAAAGAGTCGGACACGACTGAGAAACTTCACTTTCATACATATATATATATTACTTTAAAAAATTTTTTAAATGGTCTTACCCAAATGGTTCAAACACCTCCTAACTGGTCTCCCAGCTTCCAGCTTACCCTCTCCAGCCGCCCCCTGCAATGGCCACTAGAGGGCGCCCCCAGCTGCCTCTCTGACCTTCTACAGCCCTAGTCATAACTTCCCTTGGCTGTGGAAAACACCACTGCCCCTTATTTTAACCCTGAGGGTGCTTCTCAGCTGGTCTTGTCCACATGCTCATGCCCATCCCTCCCCAGGTAACGCCTGGAAGCTCCTGGAAAACCCCACGCTCTCCCCACACCAGAGTATTACCTTCAGGTGGGCAGGAACTACATCTTGGTTCACGGCTGCACCTGAAGGAGCGAAAAGCATGTGGCACACAGTAGGTACTCAGCTCACTTCTGCCACTCAAGACATTCAGCGAGCGACGGAATCAACAGACGACCAGTGTGCGTCATCCTGGGTTTATAGTCTGAGAGTGGGAGCGATGTGAGGACAAGTTAATTTGTCCTGTAGAGCCTAAAAACTGGACAGAGGGTGGGTGGAGGATGGGTGGGTGGGAACATATGAGTGGGAGGGTAGGTGGGATGAGTGGGCGGGTGAGTGGGTGGAGAGATAGCTGGGTAATTGGATAAACACAAAATCTCCCCAATACAAAAGTCTCAGGCACAACGGGTTATTTGCATTTTAAGATCTAGGAAACAAAGGCTTTCTGGTCTGGCTGGTTTTAATCCCGCAAAGGAACTTTAATCGGCTGAGATATAAATTACTCAGTTCTTCTCCAGCCCCATCGGGCTCAGCAGTGAAAGACAAGAAGCAATTAACAAATGAAATTAGCCACCTGCCAAGAGGACTCCTGGGCTTCCTGAGAGTCCAGCTTCTCACCACTCAGCTCCACATCACGCCCCAAGGGCTAGTCCATCGTCTGGACTCACCCAGGCAGAGGGGTCACTCCGCTGGGCCAGCTCCCAGCCGCCCAGTCCCTTCACCTCAGCCTCCCTCCCCTTCCCTGGCACACGGTAGGCCCACGACCCGGTGAACTCATCACCAGATGAGCCAGCAAATGCGGATCGACGAGTCTGGGGACTGGAGAGAACATTCTTCAGGTTCCCAGGCCCGCCTGCCTGCCCCATCACAGGGAACCCCCAGAGCTGGTGCATCTGTGCCTTCACGGTCACGGAGGGGCCTCCGGGGTGAACCGAGACTCACCGTCACGGTCCGAGACTGAGTCACCGTGTTTTATGATCTGAAAGTGCGGGCCAAAGGCTCACTTTATGAGGAAACGTGGGTGCGCCCACCCACCACCAGCCCCGGAGGAGGGAAGGAGGAGACGGCATGGGACTCAGACCTGCCACATAGACCCGAGGTCCTAGGGGTGCCCCTGGGGGAAGCAGGGGACCGGGGAGAACCCTGGCCGCAGAGTCAGAGTTCCATCCCCAGCCCAGCCAGGCTGCGGGACCCTGGGTCGGACACCTTCCCCTCCCCTGCCACGTTTCCTCAGCAGCCAACAACTAAGATTGGAGACAACTTCCTGCTCTATCAGTAGACTTTCAAGGGAATGCAGGGGAAAAAAACAGCTGGCAGCTAATACCCTGGGGGAAGCAGGGGACCGGGGAGAACCCTGGCCGCAGAGTCAGAGTTCCATCCCCAGCCCAGCCAGGCTGCGGGACCCTGGGTCGGACACCTTCCCCTCCCCTGCCACGTTTCCTCAGCAGCCAACAACTAAGATTGGAGACAACTTCCTGCTCTATCAGTAGACTTTCAAGGGAATGCAGGGGAATAAAAACAGCTGGCAGCTAATTGTAATTAACAACACAGCAACACCAGATCATCTGTCAGGCAGTTCCTTCTCCACCAGGCGCTGTGCTAAGCGCTTTATACCACACGATGTCAAAGAGTACTGGGAGGGTCAGCAGCTGATTAGGAGCCTGGACTCCAGACTTAGACCCTGCCAGAGGCATTTACTGGCTCTGAGCCTCAGTTTTCCCACCTGCAAAATGGGGATAAACTAGTGTCCATGCCCCACAGTGAGCACCATGGTGGGTATTGTCATTTCTGTGATTCACCACTTTACAGAGGAGGAAGAGAGGTTTGGAATGGTAAATTCTCTGAAGCGGCCGGCTGGGACCAGTCTGACCTCATGCTCAGGGTCTGATGAGTCAGGGGTGGGCAGGGCTCTGTAGATCAGCAGGGCATCAGCCCTGGTGTGTTCCAGGCACCCTTTGGACAGTGGCCAACCCTGTACAGGACAAATGTCACATTCTCAGCCCAGGGGCTTGGTCGGTTGTCTTTGTTTCCTCGTGAGCGAATGTCCCGAGCGCTGCAGGCTCAAGAGCTGAGAGGCGCTGGCAGGCTGGCCTGGGCCACAAGCACAGTGCTGAAGCAGAAACAGTCTGGGGCCAAGGCTGTAGGCGAAATAGGCCCAGTGTCTATTCCAGCCTCCCCTGCTTTCTGACTGTATGGCCAGAGATAAGTGGCTTAACCTCTCTGAGCCTCAGTTTCCTCCTCTGCAAAATGGGATTCATATTCCCTAACTAGAGGAGGGCACTGGGGATTGACAAGGCTTGGGGCACAGGCTCAAAAAAGGGAGATGGACCTGAATCTCAACTGGAAACCAACAGAACAAAGTCATTAATCAAGAGTGACGGAAGTAACAGCAGACGGCGTTTATCCACTAGTGAGAGGCTCTCCAAATACCCCCACGGGGTGCAAAACACAGGTCTGAACATCTCCGACCTCCAGAGTGGCAGGGCGGCCATCCGGCCAAGTGGGGCTCAGGGACCCCAGGCGTCACCTGCAGGGTCGCCCTGGGCCCCCCTCTGGGGGCCTTAACTTCCCTGTTCATAACGAGAGAGTTGGCCCAGGTGAGGAAGAGGGGGAGGAGG